>JAODLD010000120.1:482345-494064 GCA_026781065.1 Mormyrops boulengeri
GGCCGTCGGTCCTGATCTGTGCTGTCAAAATTTTATTTAAATGTAATGTAAATGTGTAACTTAATATGGCATCCTAAACACACACACACCCTCCCTTAGCAGCTGTGTTATGGGAACTGGGGCACATGGAGAGAGGCCGGTTTGTGTCACGCAAGCTGAGGAGGGCACGTATGCAGTATGTGGTGTCTTGCTGACACATGTTTGCTGTGCTCATGTGAACCTTTCGGTATGAGTGAACTTGTCATGTGCTCATGACTCGAGGCATGTAACTGCAACAAGGCCACATGGGAAGTCACCCACTGCCTCATCGGACCAGAGGGGTCATTTATTCCCTGCAATTAGTCAAAGGCCGGTATTGAGGTTCCTAGTGGCTGCCATGTGCGACTAACCGTTTCCTCCTTACTCTATTTTAAAAGCCTCTCAGTGTTTCTTTTGATTTGCTCCCACACCCCCCCCCATGTGTGTGGGATGATGCGGCAGCATGAGGGAATCCCGAGGAACAGAAGATCACCGGGGGGAATCCCAATAAAAAAAAGTGCTTCTGGGAACACACATGGTGCCAGGAAGGGGGGAGAGGTAAGGGAGCCCAGGATGGGGGAGCAGCTTTCTGTAATATTTTCATGGCCATGCCTGTGAGGTGTGTAGCTCATGAAGGATGGTGAGAGTGGGAAAATGCCCCCACTTAGACACCAGGAGGCGGGGGGGGCTCTGAGTCATAGGAGATCCCCCATTGATGATAGCCCGGGCCAAGTCTGGCCAGGAATTGGGTCAGCTCCCGGAACAAGGCCTGCGAGCTGAGGGGCGAGGTTTGACCAAAGTGGGCCTTGAGGATGGGCGCCCCGCGGAGGGTCGGCTGGCTGTTGCTCTATCGCCGTGCTCAGCTACCTCCTTGCCCTGCTTATTTTTGCTGCCTGCTATCACTGGGGCCCATGTGACACAGATAAGGGGGCCCAGCTTCCCCGGGTGTGCCCCTCACGTTCACATAACGCCGCGCTTCCCGTGTGGCCCGATAAGAGAGCGTGCAGTTGGCCAGGAGTGGTGCGGGTCCCTGGAGGTATGGTGCTGAAAATTGGCACTTCTGTCGGATTCAGATTAAGTCTGAATTCAGATTAAGTCCAACTGGTTTCTGAAGTACCAAAGTGTTGTCAATGTTACCAGGGTACAATCTTTTCTTATGTTTTGTCTTGTACATTCATAAATTTCACCCTGAAAGGTTTAGTAGTTATAATCCTTACCTAGACCAGCTTGGTAAAGGCCTGGTTCAAAATAGACCCAGTTTTTATGGGCCGTAGATAAAGGTAAATGGCCTTGGTGAAGCACCTGGTCTTAGATGGTCAGGCTGCTGTTCGTGGCTGTACATGTACATGCCGTTTGTTGGAGGGCTGAAACTTGGGGTATTATTGCATATAAATGGATGAGGTTTGGCAGGGTGGAGGATGGAATGCGGCTGGAATCCGAGAGCACAAGAAGGGCCTCGGGGCTGGGGAGGGAATAACAGAGGAGAGAAACAACAAGGACAGGAAGTGACATCGCAAGGGAGAGCTTCACACCTGGTTACCAGCCAAGACAGACTGCAACTCGTCTCATGCATGATCTGGGGGAGCAGGAGAAACAGCAGTGAAGCTGAGTGACAGGTATGGGCAGGGACCCAAACACTGTTTCGGGGGGGCAGGACGGGGGGCAGGACAGCCGGCCGTCCGTCTGCTGTGCCGCTAGGTCCCACATGAAGCATGATTCCGATGTCAGGAAGCATTCCCAACTTTTGCTTGGCTGGTGTTTCTGAGTTAACGTGGAGGAAAACCCAATCTATTTCCAGGAAGTGCTCAATCACACCCAAAAAATTCCACGGAATCCCCAGAAAGTCCTAGAGGAAAGTGACTGGTGGCATCCAGTCCAGAAACCCTAATGTAGCAATCCCCCCCCACCCCTGTGAGGGCTGCCCCTTGAGGCCCTGCCTGGAAAAGCGTGCCGCCGGCCTTGCGGATTTGCTATTGTCCGCTGCTTCCTGTTTTTCAGAGCAGACAGAGCTCAGTGGTCACACTGGGAAGTCCTCGGTGGTCAGCCAGGCAGCTGGGGGGCGAGGGGGGGGGCAGTCAGTGAGAACCCTCGCTTTCCATGTCACCATGCTTCCTCGGGGGCCATCTTCAGTGAAAGAAGTTAGGTGCTGATTCACTATCGGTCCCCACCCCCTCGCCTCCTGACCCACAAGATAAGAGAACATGGGCTAAATTTAGAATGCAAGCTGGGGAGGGGACAGGGGGCACTTTTTTTAATAAGACGCTAACTCTGTTTGAGCTGCTCTCTGAACGTTCCAGCACTGCAGAGACGTCTTCAATTCAGACCCCCCCACCCCCCGTGTTGTGCGGACAGGGCGCCGTCTCAAACATGCTAACCGCGGTAACCTGACCGTGGGGAAAAGGAGACTGTTAAAGATTGACCAACCCCCTGCATGGGGCTGACCTATCCAGGTGAATGATCAACTGAGACACTATAAAGAAAGAGAGACTTTGTGGGTCAACATCGCCACTCTGAGGTGCTGGTGGGGGGTGGTGAATGGCGACAGGCAGCTGATGAGATAACCTCCGCTGACCTCCGCCACATGTCATCTGCGCTCAAATGCCTCATACCTCTGCATGGGGGTGAGAGGCACGACAATAAATATTCCATTTTCCGGAACGAGTAAATGCTTACTTGATTGCTGAAACCGGTCGGGCCACGTCTGGCCTGGGCCAATACTGCAGCTCTTTGTGGGGTATTTGCCTGTCCCGTCCCTCGACGCGCCTCCTGAATATCACCACACCTGCTTGGTATGTGTGCTCATGACTAACCATGTTATTTTCTGGAAAGGTCAAAGTGCCCCCCCCCCCGCCCCCACTTCCTAAACAGCCCAGGATCAACCTGACGTCCTCTGTGAGCTTGGGTCAGTGTTGGGTCAGAGGTCAATGAGTGGAGCAAATGTCACGTGCATTTGGAGAGGCTCATACCGGTGTATCTGGCCACTGGGGGGATTTTAGATTTTTCCTGCCATTTTGGGCTTTCGTTGAAAGATTTGCTATGGATGCCATGAATATTAAAAGCATCCGTGTGGAGTAGGAGGTGCATGTCCGTAATGTCATGGTTCCGTCCTGTCGTAGAGGCACAGAGAAACCATGTCATGGGTGAGAGTTCAAAGGTACTGCAGCAGCCTGGAGGCAACCAATAGTGAAAGGGAGGGGGGGGTCATATGACACACGCATCCGCGTCAGGCCCCCTGAACCGACCTTCTCTGCGTACGCTTGGCTATTTATAAGTACATCTCGTGCTTTGCCTTCTGCCGCGATACAGAAAAACCCGCAACGGCTGTGATAATCCTTGGTTGTGGAGCACATATGGCTGCCCCCCCCCCCCCCCCGGTCAAAGCAAACCCAGTGAACTCCACTGACCTGCTTACCTGGCATCTCACTCACTGGGGGCGGGATAGGCGAGCGTCACGGCCCTCTCACAGGCCTGCTGAGTTGTGAAGGGGGGCGAGGGTTAGGGTGCAGATCTCAGTGGGACAGGAGTCAGGAGGCCTTCGCAGGAGACCAATCGGCGTGCGGGGAGCAGCCAGTAGGAGCAGCGGTTCACAGCTCGCTTGCCATTTTTCTGGCTTGGTAACTGGTAGTTTTCCCCCAGTGGTGTTCCCAACAGAGTAATCTTCTCGGAGCTGTGATTTCTGCAGCTTCCTTTTAAAAGCAGCTCCTTTAGCTCACGTTGGGCCGGTTTAAGGCGGACCTCCTGCCCTCCTCTCTTCCGGTACGTACTCTCTCTGACGGCCCTGGCAGAAACCTGCCCTCTTGCCATCTGAAAAGAACGTATTTAAATAGTTTTTCTTCAGACCTCTAATGGTGTCTGTTTTTAAAATCTTTATACACAAATCCTAAGGCTATTACTATATGACTAGCTCATTCTATACTCACTGATCACATCTTGATAGAAGAAACAGGAAGAATGAAGGATATTTTGAAAATGTTTGCTTTTTCTGTCCCAGGGTGGTGATTAACGGCTGGTGATTGCCGTTAATTGCTGACTAGAGAGCCGTCATGTACTGAGCAAAATCGGACCACCCGCCCCTGTGTGCGGCGCCCCCCCCATTTTTTCCTCTCTTCTCCATCTTGCCTTCTTATCTTCTCAGCTGTGAAAACACAGGGCCTGGCAAGTCAGAATTATGGGAGCGGAAATATGGCAGGAATGAGAAAAATGGCAGCATGTCACTCATGTCAGTCAGCGATCATTTCTGCCCTCCATCAACCTCCTGGCCTGCCTGGAGGGACAGAGCTACCTGCCTTACCATTACATATTTAGTAGTAAATCACATCCCTTTCACATTTAAAGACATTTAAAGGGTAAATGACAACCAGTATTTCCCCAAACTCAAATGCTTAAATATTTCTTGCTGATCTTCACAAGTTGATTTGACAGCTTGACCCATAAATATATAAAAGTACATGTTAAGACTACTGAGTTTCAGAATCATTGTAGCTGTTTTGGTAATAATTTGCTATGAGCCCATTAATTATTGTTGTTGTTTTCATTCTGGTTTTATGCTGAGAATCGAATATGGATCCCAGGTTATCAAGGTTCTAGATGCTGCATTCCTGCTCCCGTCAGGCTTGTTTTAAGGTTTCTCGAAGAGTTCTCTATTTGTCACTGCAGAAGTTGAGATCTTCCTGATATCAGCAATGAGGCCGGCAAACAGACCAGACTATCCTGTTGGTCACTGGGGCGGTTGAATTCGTTCCCCTCTTTATAAGGGGACATGACCATGTTTGAAGGGGTGGCCAGCCTGTAGTGAACGACCCACTGCACCGAATGAGACCCAAGGGCCGGAAGCGTAGGGCCAGCCGGCGAGGCCCTGCCCACAGCCTATGTGATTGGCCAGATTGAGGTGCAAGCACAAGGCAGCCCACGAGGTGCGAGTAGTTCAGTCAGCTGACAGTAACCTGACAAGGTGTGGCCCCGAGCCGCAAGCACCTCCCTCCACCCATGCCAGGGAGCCCCCCCTCCCCCGCCAGATATGAGCAAATGTTCTTTTTATCTATCATTTACGTTTCATTTTTCATTTTAAAGTCAAAGAGCAAAACTGATGTGTCAGAGTGTGGTGGAGCTTTGGGATAAATGACCAGACGGAGTCAGTAAATCAATAGTGACATTTAGCAGGAGAGCACGCAGCCTTTTGGGGGGGGGGGCTCCTCCTTGGCTAACAGTTAGCTGTGATGCGTAGCGACATGTTCCATCATGAACAGAGCAGGCTCAAAAAACAGTTCGGCCATTTCGTGGGAAATTTAGTAATAGGTGCAGGTAATGAACCCCCAGTTTTCTTTTTTCCCTTTTGTAATTGATTTGTTAATTATTTTCACACATGTCACTGTTGGTTTAAGGTTTGTTTGTTCACACACACGCAGATAAAGACCAAGGGCGTTTCGGCGTTGCACAAGTGGGGGCTGGAGCACCAGTTACAGCATGAATGACCGACAGTGAACCTGTTCCTGTACTGGGACCGCCTCCCTGTGGAACTTTCCAGAAAGCGGGTGGCAGGCTGTGCGAGCCCGGGTTAGAAGTACTACCTGTGCCTTTAGTGGGGGGGGGGGGGCTGTGTGTGACACTCAAACACGCCAGCACAGACACACAAGTGTACATAAGCAGGCACACACACACACTCTGAGACATACACAGCCACACACACTGTCTGAGAAACACACTGATATATACACGCGGTCACACAGATGCAGACACACACATACACACCTATGCACACTGACACACGTACACTTGAGACAAGCACACATATACACAGAATCTCTCTCTCTCTCTCTCACACACACACACACACACACACACACACACGTTTGTAATTATATGTTTGTTGGGACTAACCTTTCATTTGGTTCCCACAATGTAATATAAACGTAATCCACACATGCACACACACACATTTACACACAGTCACACAGAGACATACATTGTTCCTCTGTACTGTTCCATGAGCGTGGGGACAGTAGGGCATTCTGGGACCTCGTGGGCACACATGCCCTCCCCACCTCCCGCCCATGACGTAAGCGGTGGTAGCAGTGGCTGAACAGATTACCTCAATAATTATTAACCACCTGCCACCCAGCAGCCTCTAAGTGCTCTGCTTTGATTAGCACCTCCTCCTTCCGTGTTGGGGGCCACCCCCTCTTTGAATGGACCCGAGAGCACCATGTCACCGGGCCCCGCGGGTTTCGGTGGTGTCTGGTAGGTGGTGCATGACACATCGCTTGGTGGTGATGCGCTCGTTTTTCGCACCGTGAGCCTTGTAGCTTCCCGGCTCTGCGGAGCAGTGAGGATGCTGGGAAACCTTGGTGACGCGGCGCTTTGGGAGCCCTGACAGTAAGTGACAGGCATCACCACTGATGTTTCCTCTGCATTTCCAGCTCGCTCGTTCTCACGTGAATCACGCATCAGTCAGAGCCCCCCCCCCACGCCCCCCCCGCTTTTTTTCCCCACAGAAACTAAAAATAAATTCTAATTATATATTTATTTATGTGTAATTATACACTGATCTCGCATAACAAACACTTTCAAATTTACAGATTTAGAGTTTTGATATTTTTAATGATATTTATAATAATATTTACCAGCCGTGAAATGTAGATATTTTATGCAAATCAGTTTACTTTTCTCATAAGGGGAACAGTGGGAAGAGAGGGAGAGAGAGAGAGTGACAGAGAGGTGTGAAAACAGGAGATGTAATGTAGCCTAGTGGCAAACCTGATATTTCTCGTGGCATGCAATTCTAACATGCAATTTTCAGGGAATTCACATTCACTTTCGGACGTATTCCCACCAAGCTTCCCCTTTATTTCACACATTTATG
Source organism: Mormyrops boulengeri (assembly GCA_026781065.1). Taxonomy (NCBI): domain Eukaryota; kingdom Metazoa; phylum Chordata; class Actinopteri; order Osteoglossiformes; family Mormyridae; genus Mormyrops; species Mormyrops boulengeri. The sequence continues at coordinate 489,223 of JAODLD010000120.1, forward strand.
TGCTCGCCAGAGACGCGTGTTTACGTGGTAGCATGTCATGAGTGAAAACGAGGGTGGCCGTTTTCTCCAGTAAATATTGCAGCATTGCATGTACGACTGGTTTCCAGAAAGATATTTTATCGTCAGAAATGCAACTCCAGGCTGAAGAGGAAAGCGCTGAGATCCAGAAAATGAACAGCTTGCAACTTCAGGTTTGACTGCTTGATAAGAAACAGCCACTTGTCACCTGGGTAGTATCATGACAGATCTGGCCCAGAATCTGACCTGCAGCCTGAATCATAATCCGGTCTCAAAGATGGCGGTTTATGGTGCGGTTCGCGCTGCAGTGACACGGGGCACGTGCTGAAGATGCTGTGAGAAAGCGTGAGGTGTCGTATGTGTTCACAAACGAGCCCGGATGGCATGCAAGGAGTGTGGGTGTCGTTAGAGGAAACTGTACCATAACATCAGCACTTGTTTTTCATAAACGGCGAGTCGCGTGACTGCGCAGCTCTCTGGAGAGCAAGACTCATCCAGCCGTGCATTCCTTCCTTTCTTAAATCTTGTTTTTCTTTCATTTTTCTCTTCCTTCTCTCTACATCCCTTGCTCGGGGGGTGGGCAAATGAAAACCACAGAACACAGTGTGGCTGTGAGGATCTAATATGTGATGAATGGATGGATACTTGAAGAGACATAGATAGATAGATCTACCTTACTGTAGAATCGAAAACAAAAGTTCAAACGATTACCACGTTTTAAGGATCTTAATCTTTTTTCTGAGGACTCTCATACTAATTAAAAAAAATGATTCATTATTGACTCCTCTACTTGTTCCAGGTAGTAATTAGTAATGTGCACGACTACTACCTTAGTACAGTGTGAGTATACTTCACCAATGCTAACTTTTCATTCATGTTGCTGAATCTTCGGTCAGCCAGCGGAGGCCTGACTAATGGCTTTCAGGAATGCAGAAGCTACGGCTCTTTCTGCTTTCGGCTTCTTGGAACCGGCGATTCCAATCGCTGTAGCCGAAACGCCGGCCGACTCTGGGCATGAGTCACGCTGGATGGGTGACGCAAGCCGGAGAGACCCTGTGGGAATGGTGCGGTAATCAGCACGGGACGCCGTTAGCATGGCGCTGTTTTCATCCATCAGTGACCTGTGGCGGTGGTTTGTATTTTTAATGTCAGTCTGTTTATATTTTCACGTTTTGTCACCCGCAGGACTTTTACTGAGGTGTATCCGCTGGGGATGGTGCGGTGGCTCCGTGGGTAGCTGGCTGTTCACGTCCCTCTGCCTGTATCTTCTTCATAGTGCTCTAATTTGAATTGGTGACTCTAAATTGCCCGGTCTGTAGGGGTGTGTGTGTGTGTGGTCCAGGTATACCTTACCTTGTGGGGACCGAATGTCCCCACAACGAGATGAATGCCCGTTTTTTTGACCTTATGGGAAAACTTTATTTTATAAAAATCCGTGACTGCAATGAAAAAACTAAAAATGCAAAAACTCTTGTATTTTGTTTGGTTATGTATGGTTATATTTAGGGCTGGGTAAGGGTTAAGGTTGTCATAGTTAACATTAGCATTTTTCCCATAGAAATGAATGAACGGTCCCCAAAAAGATATGATTACACAACAGTCTGTGTGCGTGTGTGTGTGTGTAGGGGCGCGTGTGTGTGTGTAGGGGCGTGTGTGTGTGTGTAGGGGCGTGTGTGTGCCCCTTGCAGTGCACTGACATTGCGCCCCATCTGTGTCCTGCCCCATGTCCCACGCTTCCAGGCTTTCTGTGACCCTGCACTGGACATGTGGAAGTCGGATGGATGATAGTGATATTTTTAGGTGCCGCATCCCCCATCCTGACATTCAGCAATAATGCTGAAAATAATATGTAAATATAATGTTATCTGATGACATACACGGCAGTGCTGCGATGGCCCCCACGCTGCCTTCCTCTTCCTCAGGGACGGGTGTGTTTGTGTCTGCTGTTTGTCTGGAGATACGGGAGAGGTGTGCCCGTGGTGTAACCACGGTGATAATGACACCAACCGCACTGACATCAGCCAGGTTAGCAGTCTGGCCTTAGACGAACGTGATGGTGGTGCTCCTCGGGTGGGGGTTGGGGCAGTCTCCATCTGGCCAGGAAATCGTCTTTCTCTGGGTGTCTGTGGGGCTCAGACACATCTGTGGATACATGGGGGGGGGGGGGGGTAATGAAGCGTTGGACTTGAGTTTAAATCCCCATTACTATTTTACCTTAATTACCAGATCGTAAATGGCCTTAAATCACTAGTGCCCCCCAGGGTGCAGCTCCTAGCTCCCTGGCCTCACTGTGGTTTATCTAGCGGTGCACAGTACACCACTGAGAGGTCACCTGTTCAGCACGACTGCAAACGGTGCATGGTGTCCGTGAGACACGGAAACTTCTTACCCTGTCCTACCAGTAAACATGGAACTCAGGGCCCCCCTGCTGCCCTCCCACCCCTCCAGCCTCGACTTTTCCTCCTGCCCCTGCTTCCCCTCCCCCACCCTGTGTGGCTTCTCAGGCCTCGTTTATCACCCCTTGACTCATTCTCGCTGCCCACTGTCCTGTTTTATGGTGCCTTTTCTAGTTCCATCCCCCTGCGCGCCTTGCGTCGCTGGGTAACGGCTGCACCTCCGCTAAGGCGAGTGTCTGTAACACATATTTCCCCCCTTCTGCCTTTTATCTTGATTTTTTTTTATGTTTCCTGTTTAGCACTCAGCATGACAATGAGAGGAACTGTGGTATGAGGCCTGTACCAAACGAGCATGCCGCTCTTTGTCTGCGTGGGTGGTGGTGCTGGGGGGCGGGGTTTGTCAGGACGGAGGCCGCTGGCGCGGCGGCCCCACAGGAAATGCTGATTTCTGTGCGGCGATGTCCTTGGGTGGGTCTGGGGGTGGGGGATTTGTTACTTCACCCAGCCAGACTTATGGTGACAGCACAGGGTCACTGGGATTGGTGCATGTGCCCTGGGGGGGGCTGTCACATGATACATGTACTTTCTGTCCTGCTACATGAATGGCTACCATGTGCATCTTCACATACCATCATTCATAAAAATGTATAATACTGTGCTGTACAATTGTAATCAATTATTAACAGAAAAAAACTGTAGCTGTAAGCTAAATACTTCAAAGGCACATTTTTGTATTGAAGTAATGTCACTCATACCTGTTTTCCTGTTTGCGATTGAAATGGGTGAATTTACTTGCATTTTCTTGTTAGTAGAGCGTTCAACTGACATCCTCAATTTGCATATGGGAAAAAACCTTTAATAATATCCGAAGTGAAAGTATGTTAGTTGTGTAAATATTGTTTTTGAGTTATTTTAATCATGTGGTGGTTTCATTCTGATAAGCCTGTGGTGTGTTGGTGGTCTCCAATCGATCAACGTGGTTCAAGATTTTATTTTTAAAGAGAAATTAGCAGAAGGATTCCTTTCAGTGGTTTGACATAAGGACTTATTGTATCGACATTGCATCTGCGTGATTGGCTGTTTCTGCAAAAGGGGCAGGATAAATGACCAGCATCTTGGTAATCTGGCTGTTGGATTCCCGGACGTCGTACATGGCGAGAGCAAGCCTGAGGTTTGTTCCAAATGTGCCGCGGGCCGAGGAGGAGACCTGGTTCACGGACAGCTGCTGTGTTTGTTCTTGTGCTTTGGAAACCGAGGCCGACGAGACGCCCTTCTAGCAGAGCCAAAGCCGTCTGTCGCTCAAGGTGCCAGGGTTCAGCCCCCTGTCTCAGACTGCTGTGAAAGACTTGGGACGTCCCAGAGGATCTTGGCGCACTTAAATGAAGATCGGCCTCCTTTTGTGTCTCCGTGCTGTCCGGTGTCTTGTACCATCAGTCCAGTAGCTGCTTCAACTTGTTGTTTTCCCTAAAGAGAAAAGAAATTGCGAATTAGCTTAGCATGACCCGCTAGATTCCACAATCGGGGGGGCCCAGACACTACGGCAGCCTGACATGAGCTCCCCCCCTGACGCAGCATCCCCCCAAAGTGTGTGGTTACCGGCGGGCATCTTCACACCCCGACTGCTACTGCTCTCCATTTACCCTCCACCCCCCCAAGTTGGCGTGAATGAACGGTGTGGGTCAGGGGGGAGTTAAGGTTCTGGGTGTCTTGTGGGGTTTGTTATACATCTCCGTGATAGAGGGCTAACTTTGTTCTCTTTAGAAGTGTCCAGTGCTGGACCGTTTGTTGGAGTTGCTGAAAGTGGGAAGGCACCTCGTTCGCCACCTGCCAGCTTCTTCGCCACTCACCGTTTCCAGCAATTCCCTTCCTAGAAGTGTGCTCAATGGCCGAATTGTCGAATCCTGACCTTCCAAGCCATGCTGACGTCCCTCCCCTCCTAGGGCTGCAGTGACCATGTCACCCCAAGTTCATCCCGCACAGCCAGAAGCGAGATCCCACCTTATGTGACAGGTGGGTGCACCGCCCCCCCAGGGCTGAAAGAGGGCAGTGATGGGGGTCTGTGAGTGCAAGCCCTCTCCGGGCCCCCCAGTCGTTAATAGAGCCATCTGCATCTCTCCGCTCCGAGCTAGCGCTCTTCATCATTTGTCGAGAAGCCGCCTCATTTGGGCGCAAACCGACTGTGGGGGCCCCGATGGCGGCAGCCTGGGCTCTCGGCCCTGCTCTCCTTTGTCTGTCTTACTGGGCTCTGGAGGGGTTCCCCCCCCCCCATCCAGAAGCTCCTTGTGTCCTTTCTGTTCTGCTTGTCCCGCTCTCTCTTTCAAAGGGAGGCGAGAATACCAAAGCTGTAATGAACTGCATTCCAAAAATCCCATTTACGTTCCCAGTGAAAGGGATTCTGTTCCGTTCTGCCACTGCAGCCACAACCAAA
>JAODLD010000120.1:529982-541628 GCA_026781065.1 Mormyrops boulengeri
CCCCCCCCCCCCCCCCCCCCCCCCCCCCCCCCCCCCCCCCCCCAGCCGTGGACAAGTAAATGTTTTGAAAGCTTAGAGCTGAATATCATGCCTCTGGTTAGCCTGGAAATGGACACATGTGTTTGTGCTTAAAAAATGCCCACATGACAGATACACAGAGGTCATTGTGCTCAGTTTAATAAGCCCTTATTTTGTCAGGCTAAATCATTAATATCTTCTTAAAGGTACGTACTCTCGCACGCATTCCTGGAAGCTCGGCTGCATGTTGCTGTCAGGCGCTGTCCTGTGTGACTAAATGCTAACAGTCAATCACTGTGATGAAGCCACACTCTCAAAGTGTTTCGTTACATGTTTGAACTGGAGCACAGCTCCCAGGAACTGGTTTGATTGGAAGAAAGTGATGGGGCCCTCTGCACATGGAGACTGCAATCCGGCACGTGGGAAAAGAGCCAGGGGCAGGTCGCAGTGAAACATTAAAGGCTCGATAGGCACGTTTTCAGTTCAGGGGTGACGAACGGCTGAGCGTTACAGTGTGTCCTGGGAGTGTCAGGTGACAGATGAGCAGGCATTATGGCCTTAAAAACTGGAGCTGTACTGAGATGATGTCATTTCCTGTGTTAGCGCACATGTGAGCATGTAAGAGGAGGATTGTGGCAGAAGGATTATGTGTTTAGACACAGTTTGTTACACACATCTGAAGACTTTAATAAGCAGGATATGGTTTGGTTGAAGTATTCTGGTATAGTCAGTATTAGAATATGTGTGTTTTATTGTATGTATGTAAGTTGACAAAGTGTTATTGGTGCTGGGTTTTGTGGAGAAGAGGAACATGGCTGTTTTTCATACCGAGGACGGGGAACTGGGGGCTGTTCTGGTTGGTCCCGGTGCCACAGTAATCCTGGAAGCAGGAGGTGAAGCGGCGATGGGGGTATGCCTAGCCTGGCAGGCCGAGGTACGTTGGAGCCACTGCGTGTTAGTACAGGAGGGCCGTTGGACGTGCCCCCCCCACTCATGATTAAATGTGTTCACTGGGATAGAACAATAAACATGGCAGTGCTCCAACGGGTCGGGCCTGATTTTCTGGCAGCCTCCCACGATCCTCTCCGATATGCCGCGATTTCAACATCCGCAGGCTTGCTGGGGCGCCGTTCTCTGCGGTCTCTGCTCGGGGTCCTCCAGACCCCCGCTCCATAATGCTCTTTTGCAATGACAGACGTTGCTGGCCTGCATCTCACGGCCTGATGTGTGCCGTGTAAGCGGTTGTGATGCTGTTCCACCTTACAGCAAGCTACGCTTTTATAAAACACCATAAAGACATCTTGGCTGAATATTAGGACAGAGTTTAAAGTCCTTCCAGATGGACTGTTGAGGCTTTTCTCTGTTTCGTTTTAAATGAGAGAGTCAGCTCTCATTTCGGTGACTTCTGCTGATGGGCTCTGGGAGAACCATGAGCTGGGTGTGAAAATGGGCCAGATAGCCATTTGCAGTAGACAACAGTGAGTGGGGATAGCTGGCGTCAGTTTCTGAGAATAGCTCACGCCCAGGTCATGTGACATGTCGCTGTGTCCCCATGTCAAGCTTGCGAGGACGTCGTAGGCCTGGTTTGGGTTTCCCTGGTCTGCTCCCTCAGCGACGTAGCTGAGGGTAGTTTTTCCCAATCCAGTCCTGCTTTTGCTCCCAATAGGGAGCTGGAAGGGAGCAGAAATGTGGGTTGTCTGTGGGTCCCTGAGGACGGGTTTGGGAATCACTGCCTGAGGAAAAATCCTCTCCCATATATCATTATGATTCGTGGCATAATGTCTTGGGCCCCCATCCTCATCTGCTGTGAGGTGAACCCCCTAGGACAACCTTGGGGCTCCTGGTTTAAACATCTCCTCGCTGAAGTTCACACTCACCAAAACAGAGCTTGCGCTCTAATGCATGTTAAGGAAAACAAGTAGAGGAATGTGTTTCAGCCTGACGCTAACTCCCTGGGATGCCTACCATGATCCCGGCCGTAAATATCCACTGTCACTTCAGTTATTTAACCTACTCTTGCCGGTGTGAGGGGGTGTGCGAATGCTCATGTGCATGGGGGGGGGTAGGGGTGAAACTGGTTTTTCCACTTAGAACAAGTAGCTGTCTTTCAGGTATAGTGTCAGCCTTGCTAACCTCGTTAGGGCTCTGGAGTGCTAGGACAACCCCCCCCCCCCCAAAAAACCGAATACCGGGAAGATCTGCTCTGATGGTGAAGCGGGGAGACAGACGTGACTCATACCCCAACTTCCTGCCTCAAGAGAGGATTCTGGGTAATGCAGACCATATGGTGGGAACGGTCCATGACATTTATTGGGACAAAAAAGGGCAGGAGACAACTGTACTGTGACCCAGTGACCCAGTAGCACGCCGGAACCCCTCCCTCTTAGGGGGGAGCTCCGGGGATTCGGGAGCCCTGGGTCCCACCATCCAGACTGCTGAGTGGAGGGGGGGTATTCCTTCGGATTTGCCAGCAGGTTCCCCTTGGGGGGCCAGGTTGAAAGGTGCCGTTGACTCACAAAACCCAGTTTAATGCAAACCTTCCAGTGTTCTCTCTTTACTCCATGATTAATAACATTACTTCTGATTTTTTTGCAAAATAGGCTTAGTTAAAAAACTTAAAGCGAAAAATGTTCCGGTCCTGATGTTGTTTGGTTTGTTAGCAGCGTTTATGTTTGGCTTTCCTGCCTTCGGCCTCATTGTCTGTGTGTGTCTGTATGTCTGTTTGTGTGAGTGTGTGAGTGTGTGTGTGTGTGTGTGGGTATCTGTGTGTGGGTGGGTATCTGTGTGTGTGTGTGTGTGTCTGTCAGGTATGTAGCCTCGCAGTAAAATTTACTATGGGGACCCCCCTCCCTTACTGAGGAGGAACTGTGGCGGACACCTCACATAATATATTTCTGGCTCCGGGCCTGGTGTCCGTCTGTCTGTGTGTGTCACACAGCATACGTGTACACAGAAAAGCACACTGAACAGCCATCGAGGCAAGTAAATGTGAGGTGGGGGGAAGAGGGACAATGCAGGCTGGTATGACACTAAAAATAGACCATTTAATCACCCCACCCTGTGGTACCTGTCCATATTCCCCCCCTCCCGTTTGTCCGTGGTTTTAAGTGCTGGGTGAGAGAATGGTGGTAAACACACTTGTTTTTTTTCCCTTCTGAAAAGAATGGCCCGATTTCCTGGTGCACAGCTCAGTTGAACCCTGAATGAGTCTGGACAGGCAGCAATGCCCCCCCCACCCCATGATTTCCAGTCTTCGATTCTTAACTGGGAAGTTATGGCACCTGTGAAAATGCCTGTTTCCATAAGCTTTATTATCTGTTTTTTTGTGTAAAACTTTGGAACGAGAGTTAATTCCACCCTCCCCCCCAAAAAAATATATAAACTTTCCACATAAATCAAGCCGATACGAGATGGAAACCCAGCTTACGTCCCGGTCCCATTTTCAACTGGGGGGGGGGACTGAAGGACCACACTTGCACATGGGTTGACGAAGCCCCGCCCCTCACTGACAGATTGGGTCACCCATGTCTCCAGTGAGGCATTGCTGCCCCATGTGACCACAGAGAGGCTGGAGAAGTCTGTGCCCTGCTGTCAGGGACCTGACATCCAGCAGTTTGTCCTCATTTCGGCTGGTTTCCTGCCTGGCCAGAGTTCCTCTCCAAACTGTTAGCATTACTTGCCAGTAATAGAGTATAAACATTTACAGCATTTTTTGTTCCCTGTGTAAAGAAAGCCTTGATGGAATACAGACTCCTCTGTGTTTGTGTTTGTGTGTGTGCGTGCCTACCCCCCGTTTTTAAAGGAAGATTAAATTGCCCCAAACTCTCAGCTCAAAACACGCAGGACAAAAGCCCTGAAATCCCAGCTACATTCTGGGGTCAGATTTCGTTGGCGTGTCTCTCAAAATGGCACGTTTGGACCCTGCTGGAGAAAAACGAAAAACAAAAGCTCAGCCCCCCAATTGTTAAGTCCTTTTAATTGAAGCTGTGGTCAGAAACATCAGAACCAGTAACTTCACCATCGAGAAAAAGCAGAGAGACTCCCCTGCTTTTGCAAGACATTAAACCGGGGGTGTCATGTTTATGCTGTCGACCATGTGTTTGTCATTGAAAGGAATTGATTCAAATTGCTTTTTATACTTCGCATATGCAGGAGCTGTGAGATTGGAGCTGTATGAGTAGCCATAGATGAAGGCAGCTCACGTACAAGGCCACAGGTAGCGCCATTACGCATTTTTTGTGCCCTCGCCCTGAAAACATGTTTTAAAAACCAGCCAAGTTAATGTTAGAAGCTGGTGTGGAGGATTCCTGAAGCTCTTCGGTGCCCCATGACAGATCCACACAGGAATGCTTGGCTTCAGAGGACGACCCCACTCATGCAAATCGACATAGTGTTTCTGCACATCAGCATGGCCGCAGCCAGGACCTGGGGGAATATTTGCTAGACAGCTTGTGGTAATAAGGGTCCCGCAGGTCTGCGTGTGATCTTGCTTTCAGGACGAATCTCTAGGAGGGGATTCGCAGACATCAAACCATCAGAGAGCATTTGGTGTTTTACTGTGTGTTTCCGAGCCGCTGGACAAGGCGAAGAAGCCACATCAGGGCCAGAGATGCATGTTCGCGGCCCCCGTCGACAATGCACTACCCCACGCGAACTTAAGACGTTATGAGGACCCATATCGTTTGTTTTCAGAGTCCATATTCCCTGGAGGTGCGGGTTCTGTGCTGCAGGCTTTAGCATTAGGATGAATGTGAATAAACGCAACCGGCAGCCAAATTTAGTGTGTCATGTGTGGCTGTACCCATCAACGGAGCACTAAACAGCGGTTGGAGGGGGGGGGTATTTGTAAGTATATGCTAAGTCCCAATTTGATACAGGCATCTGTTTGGCAGCTGTGATGTACATGACGTGTCCCAGAAACAGTCTGTTCCTCAGGGCCTCAGCCGGGCTGCTGGTATCTCACATTTGCCGAGCCTCTGATTCCCTGGCTGCGACTCCCGCCGGTATCTGCATGAACCTGCTCACGGACGTGAGTAGCGGGTTGGGTCTTTTTTTATGTTGTTGTTTTTGGCTCAAGCAAGTCGGCACACGCAGGGCCCCGGCGCCCCCCTCCTGCATTTACCGACGGCGGTGTGCGAGACCGCGACGGGAGGGGAGCGTGCTGATCGTCAGTGAGAGATTACCGCCCCGCGCCGGATCCCGCCATGGTACAGCTACATCGCAGGGAAGTCAGGTGACTCGGGAGCCTCGGGGTCGAGGCAGGGGAGGGCGCCTGGCAATGAGGCAGCGTGGGAAGGGCGTGGGAATGACTAAAGGCAGGAGCTGTTTTAAGTTTCACAAGTCGTTTAAAGTCTTGGGGATAAACAACGGCAGCCCTTTCAAACCGCCACCGCTACACACTTGTAAATTACACACTTGGAGTGAAGTGTGTTTTCCTTTAACCCCTGTTAACTCATAACTATGGGTTCACAGGTAACTTTGATGTTTATTTATGCTTTGGTGCTCAGTCTCCACTCCTCAGTTACTTAATAAAGGTGTTTATTGTGGCGTTAGAGGAGATATTCTTGATTTATAACTTAATATTGCCAGCCTTCATGGGCGCTATTAAAGAATCCGGAATATTCATCCTGTGGGCTGTGATGGGGATGTGATTTTCAGCACATCAAATAGAAGCAAAGGTTTTATTTTCTTCTTAACCTAGCCTTTGAACTTGGCTTTTATTAAACCTCCACACATCCCTCCATTGCACAATTTCCTGTGTCTTTGGAAAGGATGCTCCTGAAAATGGGGGCTCAAGGAAAAGCTGGAAGACTTTAAGATGTTATCCGTATGGCAGCGTCTTACACGCACTCCCAGGATGGCCCGGTGCGTGCGATGCGGGCCGAGAGAGAGGCCGCTCAGTACATCCCACACTCTTACCGCAGTTAGAAACAACACAGACGCCCCCACCAGGAATTAATGTATTACTCATAAAGCATGGGGAGGAAAGGGCCCCGACACAACTGTGAGCCTTTTTTATGTGCTGATTTCCATCTGGGATCTTCTACCAGCCTGGTTTTATGCGGATATCTACACCGCCGATCCTGGCACAGACTTCACTGCCTTCGAGGGTGTGATGCGGCTCAGCCTGCCCGACCTGGAGATGGCTGGTGTGCAGACAAAAGATTATGGCATGTGCCGGCAAACATGCTGGAAACTTGGAGCTCAGAGAGCGTCCCTAACAAATGGTGCCGGGCAACCATTGTGATGTAATGCGAGTGCAGCCTGGCACCTGGCACGAGTGCCTAATATGGTCATGCGTATAGTACTAGTTATCACAGTACTAGTTATCACAGTACTAGTTAATGCAAACTCCCACCTCACATGAGGGCAGCTGTTTCTGGCAGGGTGGCAGTAACCTGTGGGGCCTCCCCCCTGTCCCCACCTCACGCCCCCACCCGAGCAGAACGCCCCCTGCTGGCTGGTGAGGGTTGTCAGTCTGAAGTCTGGAGTTTTCCCTGGTTCACACTGTGTGATCCCATTGGTAATGGTTAATGTCATACAGGCAGGCTTTACATCAACTGTGTGTCTGTGTGTGTGTGTGTGTGTGTGTGTGTGTGTGTGTGTGTGTTATGGACCTTGTAAGGAAAGTCAAACATTCCGGCAAACTGGGCCAAAACAGAAAGGCTCCAGAAGAGAATATCAGCGGAAAAAACGCTATTTCATGTCTGAGTCCGTGTGCAAACACTTTCAGCTGGGGGGGGCTGTCTGGAGCACACTTAGGGCCCCCCCCTCCCCCTCCCCCTCCCACCTCCATTCACCTTATGCTGCTGCTACAAGTCCCTCCAGAGCATGACCTCTGACCTCAGCTTGGTGAGGTTGGGGATCGTGACCCCCCCCCCCCCCGAAACATTCAGCTTTATGTTAGGGAAAGAAAGTGAGTGGAGATACCAGGAGGAGGTTGGCACCCCTGTCTGCACAGCCACGTAAAAAGGGGGCCGGCTTCCAGCGCACCTTCAACTTCGCCTCCCCCGTGGTCACATGACCAGCACTACAGGAATGTTTACAGCCTTGATTTGTCCTTGGGGAGGAGCCCGGCACCTCATGGGTTAAACTGCTGGGCTGCTTCTCTAATCTTCCTGGGAATGGGGGGCAGAGGCTTTCAGCTTTAGCACTGTTATGAGCCTCCCCTACAGCCACTGACTTTATGAACGATTTATTAGCCAGTCGCCATCTGCTAGCTATTCGGGCCGGAGACCTGTGGGGGGGGGGGGGGGTGTGATCCCACCAGGCCGGCCGGCCCTGCACATCGGCGGAGGTGAAGCGAAGTGCTGCATGCGAAAAACTGGTTCAGGGAGAGCCGTGTGCTCAAGCGTGAGCTGGTGCCTCATATATCCAGAAAAAGCACCACGATGAGTGTTTGTGCGTGTATGTGTAAGGTCTTGTTTTTGTTTCCACTCTCTGCAGCTCATTCCAGAATAAGCTGATGGATGGATGGATGGATGGATGGATGGGCGGATGGACGGACAAATGGCTGTTTTTTCTACAGGTGTTTTGGCCATGAACAGTATCGCATGCGCTGTGACGGCTGTGTTGACTTGCGTTTGGCCACTCCCAGGGTCCCAGATCCATGTTCTATGCCTGCCGGGAACATCAGGATGGAGCAGCCTGTTGAGTGCCCCATCTGCCCGCCTGATCTCCGTGGACGACCTAGAGGCGACACCCTGAGGAATTCCATTTTTTTCCTTCGTGGATGATGAATGGCTCTGCTGCATGTCTTCCATCCATAAGTACCGGTGAGGTTCTCATGCAGATTTAGGAGAGGATGCGCATGTTTGCTTTGCTCTAAACTTGGGTGGATTAGCTGGTTTAAGGAGGGCAATGTGCCATCCTTTTGGGGGGGGGGGGCGTTGACGGATTAGATAACTAATCTGCTGAGGTGGGATTTCACAGGTGAAGACTAGCTTGAGGTTACCTCCTCGGAGATGGGAATTCAGGTGCGCGCGTGTGCTGGATGGGTGGGGTGGGGGTTTTGGAGTCCCGCCCCCACATGCAGCCTGTGGCTTGCTGACACGCAGACAGGCTGCCGACACATGCTCATCCTCCCTGCTGGATTCGACTCACTCTGCAAACAGCCCATGGTGAACACGGCAAAGGGCCAGGCTGACTCATCAACCGATGGCTCATGTGTTTGGGAATCCGTAGGTTACTGTAGGTCAGTGCCGCAGGTGCCAGCGATTGCGGAGGCGTGAGCACCAGCTGCAAGGTGAACGGCACTGGGCTCTACCCAGGTTCTTTAAGATCCCAGCCCCTTTATCATCATGAGAACCAGCGACTGGCACTGAGTACCATGGACACACCCATCCTCATCTTCCTGTTTGTGCTGCCACCCGTCAGTCTTGCTAGATAGCAGGCAGCCCTCCACCATCCCTACCGAGGAAATGGCTGCAAAAACAAGATTGGCTGCAGACCTAGAGGGCGATGTCTCTCTTATAAGAGCTTCCAGGCCACCCTCAGAAGTGTCGCGCGAGCTCCAAGCCCATCACATACGATTATGTGTGGTATAGACACTCATGGCACGATGTAAGGTCACTGAATCCTCCTCTGCAATTCTCCCTGTCCCTAATTTGGTGCCTCATTCTTTTGGACCCATCTGTGGTTTTGGTGGAAGCAGAGATTCTCCAGGACCAAAGAGTCCAGGATGCACAGACACACAGTGAGCATGGTGGGTCAGGAATGTGTTGTCGTCACAGGCTGGCTGGGTTTGGAACCCATGACCCACTGAGCGCCATGAGTGCCAGTCGATGGGAAGGAGGTAACGTTTGTTTACATGGAAGGTTAAATGTAGCCCAGAAATCAGGATCAAGGTGGGTGGTGGCAGGACTGATGGGGGGTGAGAGCAGCCCCGCCTTCATTCTCTGAGGTTTGCAGCCCGCATCCTGGCTCCTCATCCTGAGATCAGCATTCTGTTTCAATTCCATATCTCTGTAACGCCGACAATTAACCAGTGCCCAGTTTTGTAACATCCAGGACGACCATCTTACGAGTTTCTTGGTCCCCTCTGGTCAGGTCCGAGACATGGACAGTTATACAAATACACCATTTTTGTGACGGTCAAATTTTGCGCACGGCCCGATTTTGAGCCTCTGCTCCAGAAGGAGGCCCTCGACATTCCAAGAGGAGCGCTTAGGGTCTCAATGACCTCAGCCTCTGTCTGCCCACCTCTCCCTCGCTCATGGTCTCTCTAATTCTCTCATTCTCCATCATGCACCTATCCCTATTCATCCCTTTTAATAGGCTCCATTCCTGAAAACCAGACTTATGGGCTGTGGAGCCAGGAATTCTGGGGGAAAAAAAAGTTGTACCCTCTTTTCAATCAAACCAGCTACAGCTACAGAAGAAAGTGGATGGTTGTTATACACTCGAAAGTACATAAATAGACAGCTGCCATAAATTTCTGTCATGTTTATGCACCAGTTACTCGTAGACTTGATGCCGTAGTGGGTTAATGTAACGTCTGTTTCGCCAGCGTGTCTCCGTGGCGAATGACGTCGGAGGAAGGGTCCTCTCTATGTGCTGGCTGCATATGTACGTGCAATGAGCGGTTACCTGATACCCCCCTCCCCACCCCGTGCGTCAGTCAGCCCCCCCACCCCCATACAACCCGCTCCACTGTCCTTAGGTTAAACGGGAAAAAAACACAGCCCCTGACAGATAAATATGACTCAAGTGACCGAGGAGTCCAGTTACATACCCCGGGTCCATTTTCAATTTTTTTCTAAAGACAAACATGAGTCATATAATAAAAGGGTGCAGTTGGTGGGGGGGCAGTACTTTTCCAAAGTGAAACTAATTACCGAGCTGTTTTTGTTTTCTAGTTTGTATAGCACTCCCCAAAGAATACTGTAGACCCCTTACACTGCCCTACCTGGTTTTTTCAGCAACCCGCCCCCACCCCCATTCCCTTCCCCCAACCTAAATCAGAACCACTGCGTGCCGCACTTTGGGTCCAGTTTGGGTTCTGGCCCTTTTGCCGGATTGCTTCTTCAGGGAAAGAAATAAAAACAAACACTCACACATGTTTGTAAGCATATCATTGTGGGGACCATCCAGTAATTTCTATGGAAAAACCCTAATCCCAGCAATGACGACCTTAACCCCCACCCAGCCCTAACCTTAACCATAAGTAACCAAACAAAATATAAGACTTTTTAGTTTTTTCTTTGCAGTCACAGACTTTTATAAAATTGAGTTTGTTAAAAAAATGGTCCCCATACTGTCAAAAGGACATTTGGTCCCCCAAATGTAACATATACATGACCCACAGACACACAGCGCCTCCTCTGTTTGGGGGGAGTGGAGGGGCAGGGGGGGCAGGCCCTGTGTGCAGACACAGCTGTCAGACACACCAGCTTGCACAATCTCAGTAATCCCCTTCCTGGTGGCAAGCTCGGCTTGGATCTGTCTTCCCGGAGCGAAGGCCCATGATTAGCCATTGGCACAGCCTTTGGTGTTGCCGTGACGACGCAGCCGCTTTCATTCGCTCTGGAGATGAGCTTCCCCTCCACCGTAAATCTACCCATTTTGAGCATCGCCTTGGATTGTGGGCTGCTGAGTCGGGCCCGGATGCCCCAGCCTGCTCCAGTCAGGCGGCGCTGAAGCGGTATGGTACAGGCCCGAGCTGGCCACCCCCATCCCCCCTCATCATGGTACAGACCACCTATCAAATGGAAACAAACACAAGGCCCAAATTAGGTCCCGATGGTGCGTGGGAGGGTGTGGGTAGGAAATGCTAATTGTGAATGTTAGCATGTCGGCTACCCTCAGAGGACCCCACATTTGGGATAGCATTACCGTCACAACAAACCACTCACCCTGGGTGGGGCGCTGGGAACCTAGAGGATTCTGGGAAATGGCTGATGTGTGCAGACCTGGACAATGAATGTCTGTAGATGCTGTGCGGCTCTTTAGAAAGGTCGTGTCATTCCGGCCCTCATATTCTGGGGCAGGATAAAAGGCCCAGAGGGACAACAACAAATCCTGACAGGACGGCAAATCCCAAAGCCGGTCAGCTCTCCTCCTTAGGACGGAGTCACCCAGTGCCCCCCCAGGGACTTTCTCGGAGACTGCTCAAACTCATTACTTAAATAAGATAATTGTGGCCATTTGAAAAGTTTCCAGGAGTTCAGACTCGCGCCGCTGGGTGACTGGCTCTCATACCCGTCCCCTCTCCCTCCCCCTTTAAATCACTGTGAGCGTCACCGAGTAGGTCCACACCGTGCCGGGATGTTGTTCTTCATTCATTTATTTATCCCTGCCCCCCACCCCCCCCCAAATGGAAAATTTGAGGTCCGCTGGTTACCCGTTCTGCTCGAACAGCTCGAATCAAAAGTGGGGAAAGAGGCGTAGAGGAAATTTAGATTAACCCCACTGGTGGGGGGGTGGCAGAGGCCGGCATGTGTTCCTCATTTTGGTCACGTTTTTCAGCAGTAAATGGAGCAGGGTGGGGGCTGGCCCGGCACCTCCCCCCCAAAATGCTACAACACACTCGGCCGCTACCCCCCCCCCCCCAGAGGCCCGCCGCGTGAAACCCCAACCGGCCATGCCCCGGCTCCCCCAAGCACCAGTCCGGCGCGGTTCGGCCGCACG
>JAODLD010000120.1:541728-553783 GCA_026781065.1 Mormyrops boulengeri
CCACACACTCGGCCGCTACCCCCCCCCCCCGAGAGTCCCGCAGCTTTAAACGCATAGCGGCCATGCCGAGGCTCCGACAAGCACAATTCCGGCTCTGTTCTGCCTCTCTGCAGGCTCCCGCTTTCTCACGGATGCCTCTCGTGCCAGCGCTCCGGGTTCCCCGTGGGGCGGGCTGGGCCAGGGTGGGGGGGGTCAAGCTCACCACCTCTCCTACTTTCCCGAGGCCTCTGCCAGGCCCACTGGCTTGAAACGACAGCTGTGGCTCTGCGGGTCGGGAGAAGCTGGGCAACGGCGCGGGAAGACACGGTAGGGAAATGCGACGCAGGGGTGGCGTCCCTATTGGTGCTTTTTCTGCAGGCCTCCTCACTATAACGCCCTCCAGTGGCTGCGATATGCCCTGTGATGCTCAGGGCAGTCATTCTCTATGCCAGCTCAGTGCCAGCAAAGCAGCACAGACACCAGAAGCTTCCTGTTTTTCACAGCCGCGTTACACGTTCTATTGAAAACCATGAGGTTGTAGCCCTAGATACAGTGTATCTGCACGCGGGCAAGTCACCACAGACTTCACGCCAGCCCCTCTGGAGGTCACACATGAATCAGTGAGCAGTGAGCCCCCCTTGGGCGAGGGCGTGAGGCGTACTGCCCCCCCCCCTTCAAACACACTCTGCCTCTTGAGGTAAGGGTAATTAATTCCTTGAACCAGATGTGGGAAAAGTGGCCAAATGTTGTCTCGTACTGGGAGCTCGCCAGCACATGCGTCCCTCAGACTGAGAGCCGCTTCCTGTTACCTTCGCAGGTCAGGATGGAAAAAAACACAGCCTTCCCTAACCATCTTTTGTCACTTATTCATATCCCCAACTCCCCTTTGACATCTGCCGCTCGCTGGTTTATTCCTCAGCGTCTCTATGGTTACGCCAGTACCATCTCAGGATATCCAAAGTGTTACATTCCAGTGGGCACGCTCTGGAAGATCAGACCTTTCAAAGGTAGTTCGGGTAGGACAATATTCCTCTGCTGAGGTTCCAGTCTAAGACTCATGTTACAGAGAATTCTGGAAGGTCTGCGGGCCACGACCCAAACAGGAGAGGTTATTTCACACCCAGTCCCATCTTCGCTGTTGGGTTTTCCTCACATGGCACTTTCCTTTCTAGTCTTTTCCCAGGAAGTGTTTGTTTTTCCACTCTCTAACCGTGGGAAGAAGCCTTAAACAAATGGGTTTGTCCAGGGCAGGTAGAGGTTGGCATGGGTCCGGAACTGGTCTGGTTAAACCCACAGTGCCAATGGCTGTTCACAGCACCATTTTCCCAGATGGGAACCCGAGCAAGGCCTGTGACGGGCGGGTGCAGCCGCCGCTTTAAGGGAAATGCCTCTGTTTGGGATTTGAAGCCCTCGCTGTTGGTCTGGCTCAGGGGGGGCATGGAGGGGGTACAGATTCAAGATTCAAGAGGTTTATTCGTCACGTACACAGTTGTACACATACAGCGCGCAAAGAAATGTAACCCTGGTCACTCCAAGCAGCTGTGCATGATAAAAGAATAACAAAATATAGAAAAATAACAATATAAAGTAAAAAAATATATGAAATGTTCAGCTGTACATAATCTATACACAAGTGATAGGTAAAAGTGATTCTGCTATGCAATATACAGTAAGTGCAATGTGCAAGAGACCTATGTACCAACAATTTGAACTGAATGTAAGCAGTACACATAGGATTATGGGCGCTCGTACACAGTGTGCACAAAGTGATGTCAGTTTTACAGTGACTGTAGAGTCCGGTGGAAGACTTAGGGGCACGGAGACTTGTCCTGGTTTAGGAGCCTTATGACCTGGGGAATAAACCTCCATCTTGACCTTTCAGTTCTGGTCATTAGGTTCTGGAACTGTTTGCCTGAGTTCAGCAGGCAAAACAGAGAATCATTGGGGTGGGATGGATCCTTGAAGATTTTTTTTGCTCTGGTCCTACACTGGCTGGTGTAAATGTCTTGTAGGGAGGGCAAGGCAGACCTGGTGCAGCGCTCAGCTGCTCTAACCAACCTCTGCAGGGCTTTCCGGTCCTGGACAGAGCAGTTCCCCAACCACGATGTGATGCTCATGGTCAGGATGCTCTCTATGGAAGCTGAGTAGAAGGCCTTAAGGACAGCAGGAGAGACCTTAAACCTCTTCAGCTGCCTCAGATGGTAGAGCTGCTGTCTTGCCTTGCTGACCAGAGTGCGTGTGTGTGTGGACCAGGTGGGGTCCTCCTGTAGGTGGACGCCGAGGTATTTGAAGGTGCTCACCCTCTCCACTGTAGCACTGCTGATGTGGACAGGTGGGTAAGAACCCTGCTGCCTCCTGTAGTCCTTAATCAATCAGTGAGACATGAGTGAGCAAACACCCTGCCTTGGGGACACCTCTGCATCACCTGTTTGCCTCCCTTAGGCCCTAATCCCCTGATTCTGGTCCCCCACCCTGAATGACGGGCTCTCTCAGATTTTCCTTTAACACTTTATTTGATAGGGCATAAATACTTCAATTACTACTTAAGAACAAATCATGAACAAATCGTGAACAAATACAGTTGCTCCTTGAGAAAAGATATGTTACGATTAAGTACTGATGAACAAACATCCATCCATCCATCCATCCATCCATCCATCCATCCATTTTCTGAAACCGGTTAATCCCAACTGGGGTTGCTGGGGGGACCAGAGCCTATCCTGGGAACAATGGGCGCAGGCAGGAACCAACTCCGGGCAGTCGCCAACACACTGCAGATGAACAAACATGAGATCTGTATTTCACTTGTGTTATTCATTACTTGTTCCTTCAATAGTTCGCGAAGGTTTACAGAATTAACAGACACAGTAACAAATATAGTAACTGCTTGAGACAAAATATGCATCACAACTCATCAATGATATATTAACTTGAGATCAGTATGTAACTAAGACTTAGCTTGTGGTTAATTAATCCATAAGTATTAGCATAAATAGCATAATACTATATTATTTGTGCCCTATCTAGTAAAGCGTTACCGGTTTTCTCAAGCCCTACCAGACAAGCACAGTGCCCCCCGCCCCCCCAAAATGCTTAACCGGGGCCTGGAGGGAAGCGGCAACTCTTCCCCAGAAGCTGTATTTTCTTCCATGGGTTTTAGTTTGATAGTGCTTAAAGACCATCGAGATGCATGCAGACTGCGTTCTTCTGCACTCTAATGCAGCGATGTTTACATTAAGCATGATTTTTCCTCGCTTGTCCAGACGAGGATGTGGCTAAGCTTGTTTGCCGGAAGGACGGCCTTCTTTCCTGGGGTGTAAGGTCATGCTGGGGTCACCCTTGTCCAAAATCCTTTTTCTTTACATTGTTTGGCAGTAGCACACAAGAATTTATTAATCTGACATCCGCAGATTAATCCGGGGAACCCTTTGATCAAGGAGCTGTGAGCTTATTTTTTTGTGAAAATTTGAACCAATCAGCAATAATCAATTAGCAGAACAATGAAAGATCAAAGGTGATGGGGAATGTGCATTAATCTCTGCTCGTGCACAATAACACAGGCTCATTAGGCCCTGCGCGGTAATCACGGAAAGGCAGCGCATTAAACGGCCATTAGCCGTGATTGATGGAGAGGCAACCGTAGATAAACAAATGGCCTTATTGCACCCCTTCACCTGAAAGGAAAGGAAGTCATTCACCCACACTCCCTCACCATCCCGCACTCCCTCCATCAAGCTTAGGGGCTGTCCGTCACTCCGCACCTATGCAGATAAGGCCAGAAGCGTTGATGGAGTGAGTGTGTGTGGAGATGTGCATCTGTGTTCTAGCGAAGTACGGCAGGCAGTAAAAAACGTAGAGTACAGACGGCATGGGGGTAGGCCAGCCTGATGTTACGCCTGAGCCTGTAGCTTAGATATGGTGGGGGTTAGGGGACCCCATGGCAGGCTCTGATAGCCCTTCCTGAATTAGATTACAAGACCCCAGCACTCCGGCACTCGTGTGGTGGGACTTCCAGGAACTCTGGACCAAATGTTGCTCCATACAGACCCCTGTCCCAGGGGCTGAGACAGACTAGTTTTATTGCCCTGCTAGGTGGGGCAGTGAACCCCCCCGACTTCCAAGTTCACCCAGTTTTGAAGTGTCATGCTGACCTTTTTTAGGTTGGAATGGGTGCCGGTTCTTGGGAAACATCACACAATGCTATGGACGGGTGTCCCCAGTGCCCTGATCCCAATCCTGAGACCCACCAGGCCAAAGGGGGGGCGGGGGGGCCGACTGATCACCCCAGGTAGCATTACACTCCATGAGCTGCTGGAGCCCTATTTCTGGTGACTGAGCCGATGGGGTGGGACCATGAAACTGAATTTTTGATGTTTCCTGGCCTCAGTGACAGATCATTGCCAGGCTTTGGTAAATGTGCCCCCCCCTCCCTCCATGAACTAACGTCAGAATGTAAATGCATGCACGGGTTGGTGAATCTATACCGCAGCAGGGAATGAGGACAGGACGCATTCCCTGCACCAGAAACAGCAGCTGCAGCTACGTGCTGCTACATAGCTCAGTTCTGCAGAAGTTCAATTTCCCAGAATCCCCTGCCGGAGGCCAGGTTAAACGAGGTCTCCTCCACACCAGTGAGCTGACATCCTGCATCCTATTTTTGACCGCGTCTGTGTTTGGAGATGAGAGTCGTGGACAGACAGAGACGGATGGTCAGGCCCGGCCTCCTGATGTTCCCATGCAGCGGGGAAACAGGCAGCTTGCTGGGCACCCGCCAAACCAAACTTGCCACGGAACGCTGGTGGAAGCGGAGATCGCATTTCTGTTTCCTCAACACTGAGCCAATGCCAGCGACTGAGGCGGGTACAGGGGTCGGTGTGTGTGTGCGTGTGTGGAGGGGGGGAGTTAGCAATGTGAGCTGAGCCAGGGGGGTAAAAAACAGAGAGCTCGAAGGACTTTAATTAAAAACCACTGGAAGGATGTTCCCAGATGTAACGATGGCAGAAAGCTTCTTCTTAATATGGGACAAGCTATCCTTCGCGCCATGACGCAAGCCCAATGGGATTCTGGGATGAGCTGCCTGTATGTTAGTGATTAATCCAGGCACCTGAAGACCCTCCACTCCCTCCCGTGATGTCACCGATCGCTACTTCAGGCGCCAAAAATCAGAGAACGCTCCCAAAGGAGAGCAGTCACGAACACCCCCCCCCAAATAACACGCTCCAGAAATCCCCCCCAGCTGTGTGCAGTTAAGGGCTCTTTTGGTTTAAACCGAAGCTGTTGAGTTCCCCTGAAGTCTGAGCGGACGAGTAACAGCATTTACTGTCTGACAGAGAGCTGGGCCGTTCCTGTGTTAATCCTGCTCGTTTCTTAATGAAACACGGCATATACTTTGTAACGAGCTCTAATCAGGAAAACATGGATAAACACAGAGCTTTCCTGAAAATGGGGATGGGGGTTTGTTAGCTTGTATCCGCCGCTGTGTGTCACCTTGCAGTGGGCGGTAGGCAACGTGGAGGGTGCCTTTCATGACATATTGGTATCAAGTCCGGTTCAACCAGCCTGCCCCCCCACCCCCTGCTCCCTCTAGCCTAAATTTAAACCATCCCCAGGGCGACCTTGAACAAAGGCACTAGCGTCCGCCAGGAAAGCAGGCCATGACTGCCCCCCGACCCCCCGTCCCGGTGGAATGGCCGCTCTGTGCTCTGAAACAACAGGAAGCACGTGTAGGAAGGCAGATAGGGGGAAGGGGGGTGGCTCATGCGCACCGGGACCGTGCTGGGTCACTCCAGACTCTTCCTCATGGGACACTTCCTCATCTAGCTGGGATGGTGGGGGGGGGGGGGTCATGGGAAGCTGAGCCAGAAAGGGAACATGTGAGAAGGGGGGGTATTTATATCCATATCGCAGGGAGGGACAGCCGGTTGTCATCCTGTCCGCCACATAAAAAATAATCACATGGTTCCAACAGAGGGTGAACACATCCTGGTATGCAGGTCACATCTGAGCTTCACTCTACCCTGGAACAAATAGCCTCCTGACTGCAACCCTGACTCTAACCCTGACTCAAATTCTGACTCTAACCCTACCCTTGACTCTAACCCACACTCTAAACCTGATTCAAATTCTGACTCTAACCCTACCCTTGATTCTAACCCACACTCTAAACCTGATTCAAATCCTGACTCTAACCCTACCCTTGATTCTAACCCACACTCTAACCCTCACTCCCTCCAGTGAAGGACCTGGTGGTCGGGGAAACCCAGAACAGAATGGGTCCCAGGTAGGACCCTGTTGGAGTCAACTTCTCCCCCACAATCCCCCAGTCAGCACAATGATACAAACCGTGAGCCTGAATCATTTTCCATGAAAATATCTGCTGAACAATCGTCAGAATCATGCAGGTACACATGGTAGTCAGCAGAATTTTTCTGTATTTTTCAATCAGGTCGAGTGCGCTGGGGGCTCCCCACATGCCCCCTGGTGGTAAGATAACCATATCCCGCCCACTCTGAGCCGTCTCCAGCCTGCCAACGTCAATGTTTGCCAAGTACAGTAGATGAAACGGGTGTGGGGCCCTGAAGGGGGTGGGGGGGTCTTCGAGTCACCGGATGCCTTTCAATAACACTCCAGGGCCAAATCGAGGCAGGAAACACACTGGGAGGAAAACACCCTGATCCCTACTGGGCCAGAACCCGGCCTAGTCGTGCTCCTTTCAGGCTCACCCCAGCGTGTCTCGCTTCCCGTGCAATCTCTTAGTCGCCTCGGAGCAGATGACCGGGATGGTCCGCAGCATTGGACTGAGGGCGTTTATCTGCAGGCACGATGCACGAGCAGATACCGCAGTGAGTCACGCACAGGCACAAGCACGCGCACAAGCATGCGGACGCACATAAACACGGCGCAAACAAACTTTACATTAAAGGTAGTGCTCGTCCTGTCGGGGCATGTGGGTAATCAGTGCGAGTCCAAAACAATCGCGGGGGGCATGGCGTGTTACTGCAAACCCTGCAGCTGTGATGATGGGAGATACAGTGTGAGCAAGGACACGAGGTAAGCAACCCCCCCCCGCTAGACACACATATGTGGGGGGCTCTGCTGGGCCGCCCCCCCGAGGGAGACCTTGCTTTAGAAACGGACAACATTGACAATTACCATGACAACATCGCTTCCGCCTTTATCTGATCCCATCACAGGCTTCACATCTAATTTTATCTATTTCCTCCCCAATCTCAATACCCCCCCCCCCCATTCCAGAATAATACCGGGCCACAGACTCTCTGGATTTGCTGGAAGACTACGAAAAGAAACCCGCGGTTTCCCGGGAATGGCGACGGAGGCCAAAGCCGGCACGCTTGCTGCGGCTAAAAACATTTCATGGGAAAAGGAAAGAAAAAGAAGTTGGGGTGGGAAATGGGGGGGAGGGCAGGTAGGAGAGAGGGAAGAAGTTCAAGCCAGGCTGGGGAGCTGACCCAGCACCTGGACATCTTCCATTTTACCCCCCCACCCTTGGCCCTGTTGTCCCTCTCTTCTCCCGACTCGCTCCCCACTCTGCCGCTTCCCTTCTCACTCATTTTTCGGGATCCAACCCTTTTCCAAGACCAACAGTAAAAATAAACAGAGTTCTTGGGAACCTTCATGCATCCAAGGGAAATTCAGCTGTGAAGCAACACCACTGTTATATAAGCAATCTCCAGTTTACATCACAGTTGTTATATTTCATAAAAAAGAAACACACACACACTCTGACATTTAATTGCATATGTTCTCTATATTCAGACGGGGCTGAAGGGCGCGGTGGGGTGGCCTAATTCGGGAGGGGGGGGATGAGCACAGAGATGCAGGCCAGCTCGAAAGCCTGACGACCGGCTTTCTATCCCGACCACGGCGACAAGCAGTTTCATAACCCTTCCTTTTAATGGCCTTTATTTATAACAGAATTATACACAGCCCAACCGCAAGCA
Organism: Mormyrops boulengeri; assembly: GCA_026781065.1. Taxonomy (NCBI): domain Eukaryota; kingdom Metazoa; phylum Chordata; class Actinopteri; order Osteoglossiformes; family Mormyridae; genus Mormyrops; species Mormyrops boulengeri. The sequence continues at coordinate 549,669 of JAODLD010000120.1, forward strand.
AGGGGGGGGCGCTGGTGTGGGGAGATGGGGCTGAGAGGAAGAGGGGGTGTTCGACACGCTGCTCTCTGTTTTGCCTGCTGAAACACGTCGGGTCTTAACCAAAAAAGTACGCGCCCCCCCTGCATGCTGTTGATAACCTGCAATTAGAGCAGGAGGAGCGCAGCCAGTCAGTCAGTGGCGGGGGGGGGGGCACTTCTGAAGAAATTACATAATTTTTGGAAAGGAACAGTCTTTCCCAGTCTGTAAAGTCTTGATCGTCAACCGGTCACAGAACTGCGGAAAAGTCCCCATCTCAGTCAGCTGCTCCCGCTTAGCGTAATCTCAGCCCCTGCTGAAAGTAATCAGTAATCAGTTGATGCAGGTGTCCAATTGTGTTTACTTACACGTTACACGTGGGCTATCTTGAGGATAACTTCGGAGTTTTGTTTTGTGTCAGTTGCTCTGGTCAGTGACGTTTCTCCGTGTGATGTCTGAGCCTCACGGGTCAGTAGGTAGGTGCTTCCATCTTGGCGAGGTGTCTGACGGGCCGCGCCTCGCATGCACATCATTCCGCACCGTTGCCTGGCGCCGCCGGCTCCACTTTCAGAAGAACGTTCCAGTGCGTTGAGAGGGATGGGGAGACCGTGTCGACATCTCCATCACTCATCCCTCATCTCCGTTCTTGCCTCACATCTTTTGCTGCCGCAAAACCAGGGCCTGGACCACATGGTTATCCTTCCCGTAACCTCGACCTCACCGCGGTGGCCCACGGATTCTCCCATATCTGCTGGAATGTCCCTTTAGGTACGGATATCCTGGAGATTTTCCAAGCAGCTCAATAAGGCTCCTTTATGGGCATGAAAATATTGTGGGATCGAGTATTATGTGTTGGGGTCTCGCATACTTGGGGCAACAATGGCACATTATGTCTGGATTTCCTCAGATTGGGGCATCCTGCCATGTTTTCAGAAAGCGTCTCTCCATGCATCTCCATTGCCTGGAGCTGACAGCCTCTGCTAATCGCCGGGATCTCCAGCCTGAGACGTGGAAGCAAGAAGTGCATGTTGGTAGAGTCGCTCTTAAAGCCAGTCACGGCGGGATAAGTGCACCATGGAGATAAGTGCTTCACCATGGGGGTTGCCAGGGCCCGCGGACACGGAGCGACCGGGCCCCGCGTCGACATCTGCAAGCCGTCAGAGTTTCCGCGTCAGCGCTCGAGGTGTTGATAAGCCACAACACGTGTTGGGCCCAATCAGACGGTGAATCAGGGATGGAGGGAATGTGATGGCAGGGGTGGGTGTCGCTGGTATTCTTAGGGGAAGCACAGGGCCCAAATCATTTTAACTCCTTACAGCCCGGTCCCTGTTCCTAGGCCAACAGAACAAACCGTAAGCCTATCAATATGCCCGTACGCATTGGTCTCTGACCACAATGACTATTATGCTATACTTTTCCTTCTTTATTACCCTCATATCTCAACACGGCAGACCCATGCATGGCTGGTACCCCTCCGGCGTTAAAAACAGTCTCCTCCGTGGTGCTACTCCACCTGACACTACTTAGGTTGCCAGATGAGTTGCCTCATCCAAACGCTCCAGAATCCTGCAGCAGATGAAGGGTAGGTTTGATTGATTGGGGTAGTATAGGTAGCTAGGTCAGCCACATCATGTAACCACTCTGGAAAGTGAAAATAGGCTGTGAGGATTCATCTGCAGGTCTTGGCTGGGCTGGTGACAGCATGGATTCCACCCACCTCTGATGTGACCTTGCTAGCGAAGGTGTTTTCCCTGATGTGGTTTTTACCTTTGCTCCTAGACTCTAATCGTCTAATGCCTGCATGGGTTTACTGGAGCTCACATGCTGGTTTCCAGGTTAAAAACTTTAGTCCCTGGTGCTGGTCATCAATCTCATTTGGGAGGAGGGGTAGAGGGTGCCTGTTGGATTCTGGGGTTCCCCCAGAGCGGCTGAGGAACAGGGATTAGTTAGGGATTTTCGAGATGGGGGGTTACAAAGAGGTTCAGACTCATAAGCCGAGTGAGGGGGATTGACATTAGGCAGCTGTGCAGGATGTCCAGACCGTTGGCGTGGGAATGCCATGGCCGCTCTCCCGGGAGGGACCCCCCATCCATCCTGTCAGGCTGCTGCTGATGGCTGAACGCCGTATGGGCCGGAGGTGGCCTTGGCGTCAGCTGCAGATGTACGTGTCGTAATGACGTGACACCCATCCAGCAGGCTGACAAGCCAGGAATGCAATGAACAAATCCTCATGAGTTTGTATGCCTTTGGCAGGGCACGACTGACGAGATGTCCCAAGCATGGGTCTCAAAGGGCATTGTGGGAACAGCATCTGAGACTGCAGTGCCTTCAATGACCCTGTTGGATACATGGGAAGTCAATGAAAGTCTTGGACACTATCAGGAGCCTCCATACCGTTCCTGAACACAGATTCTTTATTCCCAATCACCTAAAGAATAAATCCATTCACCAGTGCACAGGAACATTTGTACCGGTGCAGAGATTTAGCGCCGCCGCACAGGATGCCCGGAGTATGACTCCGCATATAAATACGGCGATTGTTGCCTGCTTTTCCGTAGCACTCTTCCACAGGCTTTGGCCTAGCATGGCTGGCACAGAGCCCCCCGCGGCCCCCCCACTTAATGGCCAAAGTGCCTCCGTTAAACGTCCAAACCCACCACTTTCAGTAATCGCCCCACATTATTGTGAATTCAATAAAAATAACGAGTCCCGATTTTCGCTTTTTTTTTTTTCTTTAAGGGTTGTAATTACGGGAATCGCAGACCTGTGGGAAACAGCCCTAAAAATAGTGAACTGGGGGGGGGACTGGACTCAGCGTGACCGCCGCCCTGCTCTCTCTATTTACTGGTCCTTCTTGATTTGTGAGCCTTGTGCTGTAGTTAATCATACGGCCCCTCCCCACACTCTGGGACTGTTCTCGCTACTCATATATGCTGGGTGTCTTACTGGAGCTACCTTAGACTGGTTTCACCCAGTTTCCCATCCTCTCTTCTGGTTCCGTGGGGCGACCCATCTGGCCACAGGCTGTTTCAGCTGCGGTGCGGGTGGATCCTCACAGCACCATTGCTAACGGACCTGAGACCCCGTGAGTAGTGGTGAAAGCCTGCAGAGGCAAATATATCAGTGTCTTGGAAGACTGTGTATCAGCAGCTGTTTCTCATTCCCCAACCGACCCCCCTCCTCCCCCCCCCAGAAAAAAAATATATGAGAAACACAAAACTGTACCTGAACTCTAAATTACAGGAAAGGACCTTGGGAATGGGGCTGCAGGGAAGGGAAGGGCAGATAGACTTATTAATGTGACCCCCCCCAGCCCCCCAGAGCAGCCCTTAGGCTCCTAAGTGCCTCTGAGGTCTCTGGTAATTGGTGTGTTTAGCTTCTGTAAGAGAGCTGTGCTGAGGGCTCACCGTTATGGGCCCACCCTTAGGGCAGTGGCATGAAATTCATGTGTGCGTGTGTGTTGATGAGCACATGTGTGTTCCTATGGACATGTCTGTGTGTGTAAACATAGGTTATGTGTTGTGTGCTGTGACAGTCTCTGCATCCTGGGCTCTGGGGCCATTGGCGGGAGAAGAGACATTCCCTGTGCAGTTTCTCGGGGAGCACAGCTAATATACACAGCCCCCTCTCTCAACACAGAGAACACACTGCAGAACCTCAGTTAAAAACTTCCAGAGTGCTGTGTGTGTGTTTGTGATGTAATAAAAATCTGTTTTTCCCATTTTTCAGGTCCCCACAAAGATCTGTGAATCCAATCAAAAAACTAAAAATGTCAAAAGTCTGGTATTTTGTTTGGTTACTTATGGTTAAGGTTAGGGCTGGGTCATGTTGGGATTTGAGTTTTCCCCATAGAAATGAATGGATACAAAAATATAATTACTCACCTGCGTGTGTGTGTGTGTGCGTGTATATAAGCACGTGTAATGCACGTGCTCACGCTGCATTAAGCTGTTGCCGTTTATACCCTTCCTGTCTTTGTGTTCGGGTCTGAAGTCCATAATGACCCCCCTCTTTTCGCTTCTTGTTTCTCGGGTTATAAAGCTCATCTTTTTTTTTTTGGGGGGGGGGGGGGGGGGGGGGGGGGGGTTGAAATTGCCCCC
>JAODLD010000120.1:590005-610464 GCA_026781065.1 Mormyrops boulengeri
CCACACCCCCTTTTCTAACCCCCGCCTCCACACACACACCCGCCCGCACCACGCCGCCCACCCGCATCCCCCCCCCCCCCCCCCCCGGGGGCTCCGTCCCAGCTCCGGGGCACCAGGCAGTTGGCTGTTCTATCACTCCGCCTCTGGGAGGGAGCAAATTTCTGTATTCTACTTCCTGCCTACAAGTCTGCTTGAGAGCATGCAAATTCCTGGGGGGAGTTAAACCCATAAACTTGCTTTGTGGCTATGTGCCTGGTGCCGAAATGTCAAACTGTAATATGCAGTGGCTAAATATTCCGGCAGTAGAGTGTACATGTGTGCATGAGTGTGCATAATCTCTGTAATTACTGACACTTCTGCTTTTTGGTACTGCAGCTGTTTTACCAGCTCCGAGGTGACATGGTGCTGAAGGTGATTGAGAATGGAAAGCACAGGGAGGTGCTTATCCGGGAAGGGGAGGTGGGTTCTCCCTCTTGGCTGTGGCAGTGTGCGTCGTTGTGGTCACTAACCATCCCGGTGATCCAGAATTCAGCACTGAGTGATGTTACTACATATTTTTTGTCTGGGGCGGGGGGTCCTCAGATGTTTCTGCTCCCTGCACGGATCCCCCATTCCCCCCAGAGAGAGGCCAACACGGTGGGTCTTGTGGTGGAGCGGAAGAGGCTTCTTTCTGAGACCGACTGCCTGAGGTACTTCTGTGGCCTCTTGAGGAAACCATTGTAACTGTGACTCGCAGCAAACTCATATCTCTAATTATTTGGGCGTTATTCCTCTGAGTCTTCTGTCTGTGTTTCAGATATTATGTGGATAACACCACAGATATACTGTTTGAGCGCTGGTTCTACTGTGAGGACCTGGGAGTCCAGCTGGTTCCAGTCATCCAGGAGTAAGACGTGCACTCTCAGAACTCAACATTACCATAAAAGGGACAGAACCAAATGTCATCTTACCAAGAAAAGAGGATGTCGGTCAAATGAAGTGCTGTTCAGGGAACGACAATGATGGAGGATGTGTGGTAACATTGCCCACAGAAGCCTTGTTACTGCACTTTGATCTGGTTTCCGCTCAGATTGTGGAAGCTTGGCAGATGTCTGCTCTGTTCTGTATTCACTAGTATGGTGTGTGTGTGGCAGGTTCCTCAAGTCCGAACAATGCAGAACTGGAAAACCAAGCCCAGGTGACTGATCCATGCTCATGCTGGTGGGGTATTCCCAAAACCACACCACCCAGCTTGTAGTAAATTGAACACTTTTAATACTGGGGTCAAAGCTCCGCCCACAATCCACATGTTGATCAGAGCTTTCTGTTACACAACATTTATATGGTGCTCCGCTTTAATGGCCGCCTTTCCCACCACACATAGATGAGTCCTTCCGCCAGCCCCCTTTCCAGCTCAACACCATGAACGTAATGACGCCATTCAGTTTTGGGGACTGGGTGTCTCGACGCCATGCAGAGCTGGACCAGGGACGACCCCTCGACATGTTTGGGGCGCAATTTGAAACCGAGGTACCCCTGGGGGTAGTGGTAGCACCTGCTCAGTTACAGGGGCCCGATCTGGGTCGGGGCTCCGTGATGTTCGGCCTGGCGGGGTGACTATGACAAGGCAGGGCAGGCTTAGTTCTGCTGAAACATGGGGTCCATTAGGGCTGGAACTAGTGACACTAGGAGATGAGCCTGAGTTTGCTGATAGTCTGTTGTAATAGGAGGGACTCCACTGACATCAATCTCCTGCCTCTCAGGCTGTGCTGTATGGGCCGGGGCAGACAGCGGCATGCACACGCAACACTGATGTTTGGATCTGGCAGCTGGTATGTTGCCGGGCCGACCCGAAAGAGTGTGGAGTCTTTGAAACCTTCCCCTTCAGGTTTGATCTGACAACAAGGAGAGAAATAAGTGGAGCGAATGACAGCAGACCCACTGAATCTGAGCTAGATAAGATTTTAACAACTCTGAGCTATTAGTTAGGTTCTCCCCAAACGAGCTTGATGGGCCGAATGGCCTCCTCTCGTTTGTAAATTTCTTATGTTTTTATGTTCTTATGAGTGATGTGCGATGGCTCCGCCCATAACAGTCCCCTGGGGAACTGCTGCCCCCATGTGCCCACCTGCCTGTTTTGCATCAACCGTCTCTGTCCCACACAGGAAGGAACATCCCAAGTGAGTGTGGACAGCACCCTGTACTCGCTCTCCCCCAGAGACAGCCTGCTAATCCCTGGTCAAAACGAGTGAGTGAGCAAGGAGCAGATGTATACTGTAGCTCTTTCTAAGGAGGTGAAGATGGAAGGCGGAATGAAGGCTGCTGTGTGATCGCGATACTTTCAGTGCCAGAGGAACCTCTGAACTTTTACTTTCTCTTTCAGGTACCAGTGGGCACGTGACAAGGGTTGTGTCGCTCTATTGGTCACACAGGATCCTGAGAGGAAAAGCATCTACACCTGACCTGTGTCACTGACCTCAGATTAGTTTGCAGATAGAAGATTGTAGACGGGGAACTTCACGGTTTTACCTGCTTGAAGACGATTTCTTTCAATTCCACATTAATTCCACTGTCAAATTATCCATTCCATTTTGACTACTATATATGTAAATATGTGCAGTAATTAATATATAAATGTTTATACTGACAATGTTAAATTGTCTGAGGATAATGTATTTAACCTAATGTTTTAAAATGATGTGCTGGGTGTTGCATTTGCTCCCAGATACCCCCACAAATAAGCATCAAAATGATGGGTAAAAAACAGAGTCATCTTCCTTTTACTGAGTTATTTCCTGTTTCCTATTGTTAATTCTGCAAAATTAGCCACCTTTATCTCATACTGAACTTCTGCCAGGTGTCAAGTAACGTCTTTCCTGTTCATTTCAATTGTTGTTTTCCATCAGTGATGATTTACAAATAAGTTTTGTGGGGATGCCCAAGAAAACAGCTAGGGGCATAGATTACATGTTAACATTAGGGGCTTGGGGGTTACATTGGGGTGAGGGGGTTGCATCACGACCCACACCTATGCGCGTCACAGACTTTGGTAGAAAACTGCAGCCTTTTTTAAGGAATAGGGTAATTTTTGTGGCTAATGTTTACAATGCCAATTGCAGAGAAAACTATGCATTTTTATATTTGCTTCATATATCTTCAAATATGCCGGTAAAATTATGTATAACAAACTACATCTGCACTATCTTCAATAGGGATGTCATGGTATACTTAGCTCTATAAGATAAATAATGTGTTCACGATTTAGCATAACCATGATACGATATAATAGCCAATGAAAACAAAGAAGGGATGTCTACAACAGTCCTTGCTTTTGATTTGCACAGGTAAGTTTTTCTAAGAAATTCCAAATAAAGAAATCCCTGTTCAGTTACAATTTCAGACCTTATTATAGAAGGACCCCCACACATTGATTATTCTATCTATAAAAGACCACAAATTCAGTTTACACACGAATGTGTGCTTTTGTATACCAAGCATTATATTAAATATAATTTTTGGGAATGTTCCCTTATCTCAACATTGGAGGGGGTATGTCTCTCGCTCCCCCCACTAACTATGAAAATGGTATTTCTATGGGCATGCAGTGGGAGAGAGTTTGACCGGTAGTTTTAGTTTATTTTAGCTTTGGAAGATGATGGTGGCTGATGCGGGCCTAAGGTTTAGAGGCCTGTAGTCTTTTTTTGTGAACTGTTCTCTTGATGCATCTTCTTTTCTGGTATTCAGCAATGAGGAAAATACAGGCGGGTTATACGCTGGTACCCGTGGATTTGGGGCACGGGGATGAAGCCAAGTATGTGAGTCATGGGTGCAGGGTGCAAGGAATCAGCCAGATAAGGGAGGGATATTATTTCGGGAAACTTACCAGTTGTAGTTCTAACTGTAGTGCCGGCTGTCATAAAAAGCACCATGCTTATTTCTCTGCAATCCTGATATCGTTAACGGAGGGTCCACTGGAATGTATTGTCACACTCCTCAATTCTCAGTCTGCATCGTTTACTCCTCTTCCCACACAGCCGCAGGGACATGTGATATAAATTTGTTTAATTACATGATATACATGCCGTTGAAAACCCAAATCGTATTTTTTAATGTGATCACTCATTGAGAATTATAAATGAAGTCTGCACATTTGGTCTACAGTTTTCTCAATCTGAAAGTGAGGTCAAATTAGATGTGTTTCTTGAGCTAGTTACCCTGCTAAAAATAGCGTGACGAAAATCGCCTCATTAGTTCGTAGAAATGAGTGGGATCAGAAGAACTGAAAGTGCACCAAGTTTATAGGAGTTTCGTTACTGCGAAGGTAGAAAAGCTGTTCAGTTCTTGAGCAAGTTTTAATGTTCGATTATGGATGATGACGGCAGTGAAAAGCAGACGCCGTTATATTTGTAACTTTATCAACAAATACCGTACTACGCATTTCATTCATATGGTGAAACCAAAGTCTGAAATGTCTGCAGTCCTCGCATTTAAAGCTGTCATGAATATTAATAATAATTACAGTAATTAGATTAATCCGCGGGTCTAGAGACTGGCATTTTGGTATTGAAAGGAGTCCCGGCAGACGAACAATAGGGCATAAGTAAAAAAAAAAGTTACGTGATTGAACCCATCGTTGGCTGTCTGTTTTATTGTAAGGCTAATAAAAAGACATGGTGTCGGAAGATATTTGTTAAGACAACCCGACAATACTTGCTACAAGAAAACTGAAGGACTGAAGCCGCCGTCTGGGCTTGATTTGCAAACCGGCAACGTGTCCGAAAATTGTAAAAGATTTTGGCAGCAACAGGAGGCGCTAGCAAACCTACTAATCGGTACAGTCCTCGCAGTTTCTTCATGCGGCTGGTGAGGATGCCGTTAAGTGCATAATACCTTCGCTTTTGACAATGCTGACGACAAGCATGACTTACAAATTGTCATGGATAAATTTGAGGAGTACTGCAACACAACTTACGAAAGGTAGAACATGTTCCCGTGTGTGAAAGGGGATATGTCTGTTACCCAATATGTTATGGAGCTAAAACGAAGGGCACAGTCATGCGAGTTTGGTGGTTTGCATGACTCACTCATTCGGGAGTCTGTAGCGTTTCCTCTGATGCTTTCTTAAGAGAAAGACTGTTAAGGGGCGGATGTTACTCTCGACAAAGCTGTACAGGGCTGCGTCGAGTCCGAGACTACAGCTCAAATTCAGCAAATGCAAGATGAGGATCGGACTGCGCAAGCCTCTCCACATGACAGTAGGCACGTTGGTACCGTGAATCCCATGCATGCAGACCAAAAGTCCAAATAGGCTGTATAAACCGAAAGGAGAAGAGGAAAATAAACACACATTTAACTGTAAAAGATGTGACACTGACCACGGACCACAACGTTGTCCAGCTTTTGGTAAACAATCCAAGAACGGTGAGGAAAATGTATAATTTTGCAAAAATGTGAGATCGAAAAAAAAGAAGAAGAGGAAGTCACAGTGTGCAACTTTGTGGGTGTTGTGCAGACACAGCCACCATCTGAAGAATGGGCAGTTGACCTAAAAATAGGATGTAAATATTTTAGTAAAAAATGAGATACTGGAGCGCAGGCAAATATAATTCTTTACAGTCTGTTGGACCAAAAGATTACAAAGAAGTAGCAATGTAAATGTGTCTATTTACACAGGACTGTAAAATACCTGTAAAAGGAAAACGTAGCCTGGAAGTGTGTTTGTAGTGGTGAAAAATGAGGTAAAGCCCATACTGGGCATTGAAATATGTTAAAAAAATAAACTAATCAAACGGGTGATGGCTTTGAGGATGACAAGCAAAAACGATATTTTCACTGAATATTCTGATGGGTTTGAGGGTGTAGGCTGCCTTGAGGGTGAACACAGCATCGAAAACAAAGAAAAGTTTCAGTTGCATTGTGGGAAAAACTTAGAAACAAATTACAGAGAACGGAAAAAAATAGAGGGGATTAAAAAGATTGAGGAACCAGAACAGTGGGTGAACCCCTTTACGATAGTGTAAAAAACCTAATGTCAACTTAAGGATCTGTTTGGACCCTCGGGAAATCAACACAGCTGTGATGAGAGAACATTATCAGCTACCTACAGTGGGAGAAATAACAGGCAGACTGGCAAAAGTCAAAGACTTTTCCGTGCTGGATAGAAGCTCCCCTTGGGATCGACTCGGCACCTGAAATGTTCCACAGAACAGTGAAACAGCTGTTTCAGGGGATTGAAGGTGTTGAAACCTACATTGATGACATACTTGTTCGGGACAAAAGAATAGCACAATCAAAGGTTAAGACAAGTGTTAAAGAGAGCCAGAGCTAAGAATTTTTGACTGAGTAAAGAAAAATGTATGATTGGAGTTGAGGAAATCAAACGTCTTGGTCACATTCTATCACAAGATGTTTTGAAAGATGACCGAAGCAAAATTCAGGCCATCAGAAAAATGCCCAAACCTGAGTGTAGAAAACACGTTGAACGATTTCTTGGAATGGTCACACTCCTTTCAAAATTTATTCCGAACATGTCACGACACACTGAGTCATTACATTAACTCTCCAGAGATGAAAGAAAACGGCAATATAAGCATTAGCAAGCACTCGCCAAGCTAAAATGCCTGCTTATGGAAATGACTTCAAGAAGACAAACTAGTGACATATGCATGACTTAATAAGTTCAATAACTGAAACAGAACACTGTGTACGAACTGAGGAGGGGATGTTAGCAGTGGTATTTGGAGTTGAACATTTCCATCAGTTTGTGTGTGACAGAGACATCAAAGTACAGTCTGACCACAAACCACTGGAAGCAGCCATGTAGAAAACCATTGAGTGTGGCATCAGCAAGAATACAGAAATAGTTATTGAGATTACAGAAGTATTAGGTCAGTGTGCAGTACAAACCAGGAAAATAAATGTATACTGCAGATACTTTATCCAGAGCATACTTACCAAAGATTGACATTACTGAAGAAGCTGAAGCTCAGGATCACATAGCTATGGGACACTTACCTGTGACTATAGAGAAATTGAGGAAAGAGGAAACATGTAAGGATGAAACACAAAGAAAGTTAATTGATGCAATGCACAGCGGACGGCCCGAAAGAAGGTGTCAGGTTGCTAAAGAGTAGGAGGCGAGAGAATTATTGTTTCTGAAACGATGACAGGTGAGATGTTGAAACAAATTCATGAAAGTCATCAAGGCATAGAGAGTTTGCAGGTGGAAAGCGAGGCATTTTAGGGCTGGAATGTCTAAAAGCATAACTGACATCGTGACCAACTGGGATGTGTGTCTCACATTCAGAAGGTTTCAAAGCGAGGAACCACTCCTTCCACATGGCACACCAGAAAGGCCATGGCAAAAGATAGGTGTTGACTTATTCATGTTTGACAGCAAGACTATTTCATTTTGGTGTATTATTACTATAAACTCGTTGGAATTGAGTGGCTGAAGCACTAACATCATAACCCATCTCCAGTTACAGTTTTCCAGGTATGGAATTCCTGAAACTGTTGTTCCTAATAACAGTAGACAATTTAGTTCCAGGGAGTTCCAGAACTTTGCAAAAGAGTGGGAGTTTTGCTACAAGACCTCTAGCCCCCACCAACCTCAGTCTAATGGCATGGCTGAGAGAGTAGTGCAAACAGTCAAGACCATGCTGAAATGGGCTAAAGCTGCAGGAAGAGATCCTTACCTTCCTCAGTTGAACTGGATCAGTAGCCCAGTGGAAGACATTGGAGCACATCACTAGCACTGCTGATGGGCAGGCGAACTGATGAATCAGGCTTCCAGCTTCTCAAAAACTGCTAAAGCCTCACATACCGAACAGTCCAGTGAAAACTTTGTTAGAAAGCCAGGTAAAGGAAGCAGAAGAAATATTTTGATCAAGGATCCCAAATGCTTCAATGACTTCAGGTTGGAGACGGCAGGACTCTGGCAGGATGGTGTGTGGAACAAGGCAGGAGTTATAGCACTTGATCAACAACCCAGATCATATGTGGTACAAACACTGGATGGACATGACGTGCTTTTTTTTTTAATTAAAAAGATGGGGCATGTCATGATATTACAGTCATTGGATTAATCTACAGGGCTAGAGGGTGCCATTTTGGTATTGAAAGGAGTCCTGGCAGACAAACAACAGAGCATAGGTAAAGAAAAACTTTACCCACCATTGGCTGTTTGATTTATTGCAAAGCACAGCACAAATCAAAAACCACCCCCAGCTTATAGAGGCTTTGATGTATTAATTACCTCTTGCACATTTCATGCTGGTCACAATTTGTACTTCTTGGTATTTACGCAGCAGGAACACCTTTTAAGTGGAACTTTGGGGGGTTTTTCCGCTGACTTTTTCTCCGTGGTGTCTGTAATTTATGCAGTGCTCAGAACGGACCTGGTCTTTTAAATATTCTATCAGTGTTTAATCTCTGCCTTTCTCATTAACATGTATTAAGAATTAAATGCTTCACGAGTCTTGTTTGGACACACCTACCCATCGAAAGGTTTATTTGTACTATTCTCTATTTTTTACAATAATTATAAAGATATCAACGCTATAAAATAATATGGTATTATGCACCAACCAAAAAAAGTAAAAAAAAAATAATAATAATAATTTGCTGGGGGGTGGCCTGACCTGACCTGATCTGATGGGAGGCAGCTCTGTGGTTTGGGACTCAGAAGGTTGCCAGTTCAAATCCCTGGGTCATCAGAGTACTGTCACCACTGGGCCCTTGAGCGCGGCCCTTAACCCAATTTGCTCCAGGGACCCTGCTCTCTCCTGTGCCAGTTCCATGAGGTGGCCTCCTGGGATGCTTTCCCAGCTGTCCTGAAGGAGGTCCCGCATATATGCTGAGTTCTCACCGGCTGCTTTTACATCATTCAATGGTCAGACTCCTCCAAAAACCATTTCTACTGGGTTTAGGTCAGATGGACATGTGATGTGACACTATCGCTCTCCTTTGTAGGCGGCTTGGCTTTGTCCAAACTTTTGATTGGCACTGTAGATGTGGTTGTAATTGTGGTGTATTCAGCGATTAAGTTGCAATGGGATGCACATGGGAAAATGATGAGAAACATCCCCCTCCCCCAAAGGTCCCTACCCCAGTGCTCAACTATTGTGAAATTTTAATGAGAAGCAGAATTACTATAAGGTGAATGTCAAATTGTCAGTTTTCCATATATAATCAGGTTATTTTAAAATGGAAGGTAACCCAGAATGGGTGCTCTAAATTATATTTCTTGATATACATGTTTTGTTGTTATGTATAATTGTGTGCCTTCGTGGGCTAAGCCTCTGTGCCTGTGATCAGAAGGTCACCAGCTTTGGGACATGTGCTGGTCTTTGAGCAAGGCTCCCTGGATGCCACAACAGGTGGCTGCCCTTCTCGGCCAGCTCCTCGCCTGGGGAAGGTATAAAGAGCATTTCCCCATAGGGACCAGTAACGTATCTATTATTATTATTTATTAATGCAGGTATTTGATAAGGAGTCGGAAAGAGTAGAGAGCTGGCGTCATGTGGTTGAGATCTGTATAAATTCTGTGTATCCTCATGTTCATTAAATTGTGTTTGTGAAGCACACCACATGCTATGGGTTTGGTAGGCTGTCTATATCATGGACGCTATAAGCACTGAAGTGGCAGTGAAGAAAGCGACAGCCCAACAGCATCATTTGAAACAGGACATTTTGTGGATAAAGGTGAAAAATACTTCTGTGGCGTTTTGTAGTTTATAGTCCAATACGTTTATTAAACATAAGGATATGCCGAATTGATACAGACATAACTTTTGGGCATCACAATATGCCTCTCATTAATATTTTAGGTGTACTACAAATCTGTTTACCAAATGGTGGGCGTAAGTAAATGTCCATATAGTACCAAAAAGCCAGCGTCCGGACAAATGATTTCACCCATGATTTAAAACCCTGGTCATTATTGTGAATGTGCCGTATAATCACGCTGTTATAACATACAGCACTAGTTTTCAGAGAACAAACAGCAATTAGTTACCAGTTTCCAGTTTCTACTCATTAAAACTGTTGTGCGTACTAATTAATATCAAATAAAGTGCCTGTTATAACTATAGATGCAAACAGAGACTAACCCCCAGGTTCCAACAGGCTCTATTGGGTACTTTCAGGTTCCAGCATGCTCAGTAAGGCTTACTTCCTGGTACTGCCTTCGCCATGGTCACATGACCTGCTTTGCTGTAAGCTTCAGCTATGCTAGTTTGAATGAGGCCACTGTTCCTTATATCACACGTTTTTCACACCCTTTTGGGGAGGTTTATTAATCAGGACCAGAAGGGACATGCCTGTGTCATGCCTCACAGGGCACCGACTGCTTGGTCCGATTCTTCTTTTGGGCAATTCTGTACTTTTCCTTCCAAAGTGCTTGGCCAGCAAGGTCAGTGCACTGACGTGCTTTTCTTCTTGCCTCACACCAAGAAGGGGGGGTTGACGGAGGGCCGAAAGAGGTCTTTATTTGGAGTGCAAAGTAGGAGGTCTGATCACAGAGTGAACTTCTGTAAAGTGCTTGGCCTGGGCCCAGTTCCAAGGCGTGTCACCAGCATGGGACGCTAACCCCTAGCTTTGAACGTCGTGCTGCGCGCATGTGTGTTGGTGAAATGCATGTCCTCCAAACATTCGTGCTTTGTTTTGCACTGAACAGGAACGAAGGCGCAGGACAAAGACTTGAGAGACATGTTAATTAACCATAATCATTCTCATAGTGCTTTAACCTCTGGGTCTCCCGTTGGCATCTTAAGGATGAATCACAGCAGAGCACTGCATGCTGTGGGTGGGTGGGTCGACAGATAGGTGGATCGGGGTCCCTGCTTTAATATGAAGCCCATTAGTCCGGGACGTTTTTTCCCTCTGGCTAACCCCACCACTGACTCAACAACACTGGGACCATTTCCCATGTCTGGCCATAATGCATGATGAATTCCACGCAAGGAGAAAGAAATCCTGCGAGAAGGAAGAACTCGCCCCAGCACTACTAGAAGCGTCAATTGCAAAACATCAGGCTTGACACCTCCCCCTCACCCCCCTCCCCAGCCCTCAATGTTATCATTCTCTCTCATAGACCAACAGGAAGTTCTTCTGCAGAGTCTTGAGAGTGTGTTTCAGAGCAGGATGTGTTGCCTTGCTGGAGACACAGACACAGTCCCTCTTTTTTTTTAAGTGGAACTTCAGGAATATTCTATATTCTCAAATCCTACACCCTCCCATACAGCCAGGTAAGCTCTGAAGTAATTTGGTACAGTTATTTTGGACAATACGATGAGTAAACCAGTGACTGATAATGCTACTATTGAGGCGCATGCTCTGAAAGTCTATATATTAATACATCTCACTGGATATCCATGGAAACCAGTACAATCTCATTTTATATTTTCTGTTAGAGAAAATGACTCCTGGAATATTTGCAATATGTGAAGAGAAGATCCTTGTGTGTTTTCATATCACTATAAATTAATAATTACCACAGGTCAGCGAAAACGGCAATTCAGGAACCAATAAAACGAGAATTAAAAACAGTTTAACAATGGAAACGGAAATATATGTTCGCCAGGTTTTCTTGGCTGATGAAGTCAGCTAAGCTAGAGATGATACAGCAATACGAAGGTGCCATTTATATGAGTGCTTAGTGGTTGTTCCTCTGTTCAACCAGAATCTCTGTATAGGTTCCAGATAAAAAAAGATCAGAGTTTCCGGCCTTCTTGAGTACTGCTTTTTGGCACGCCATGGTGGCCAACTCATCCCTGGAGTGCCCGGAGTCAAACATGTCGCTGGTCAATGTGCTGCCGACGTTCTTGTCCATCGAGTTCCTGCTGGGCTTGCCGGGCAACGTGCTGGCGCTCTGGATCTTCTGCTGCCGCATGCCAAAGTCCCTGCCTAACACAGTGTTCCTGCTGAACATGGTGATGGCCGATTTCTTGCTGCTCGCCGGCCTGCCATTCCAGATCGACTACTTCCGCCGCTGCGACAGTTGGATGTTCGGTCCGGCCCTCTGCAACATCAACCTCTTCATGATGGCCGTCAACCGCTCGGGCAGCATCGCGTTCATGATGACTGTAGCAGTCAACCGTTACTTGAAAATTGTTCACCCTCACCATCGCATCAACAAGATAACGGTGAGCCAGGCGCGGCTCATCTCCCTGGTGACATGGGTAATGGTGGTGTCCCTACGACTCCCCCTGCTGAACAATTCGCTCTCATGGACAGAGAACAATGTCACCCGATGCCAGAGTTTCGGCAACACGACCAATCTGTCTGTGGGTATGAAGCTGCACTATGTTGTCCACCTGCTGGAATTCCTGCTGCCCTTCCTGGTGCTAGTTTTCTGCTCCTTCCGCATCATCTGTGTTCTGCGGCACCGGCAGATGGACAAGGTGAAGAAAGTGCGGCGGGCCATCCGGGCAGTGCAGGTCATCGTGGCCATATTCATCTTCTGCTTCATGCCAAGCTTCATCACTGGTGTGGCTGCACTCATCTTGAGCAAGCATTCCCGTGAGTCCGACGCCTTCAAACTGGTCAGCACGCTCTTCAGGTTCTCCATCACGTTCACCTACCTGAACAGTGCCCTGGATCCCGTCATCTACTGCTTCAGCAGCCCCTCCTTTTACAACGCCCTCAAGATGTCCTTCAACAGCCTGGGTATGGCCCAGCTCCAGCTCAGCCGGAGGGGAAGCACCATCAGCGAGGACTGACACCACCTTCTGCCCAACACTGGGGAGGGAGATACCCCCAGGGCCCTCAATGGATACTCTAGTGCATCCTGTAGCACTGCCTGGCTCTTCCCTGCCACTGCAACACGCCCCACTTGTGCCATACATTGTAACCAGAATTGTAAGATGCAAGTGAACAGATACTGTTTGGCATAAGTAGGCAATTTATAATACACTTGTTTTTATTTTATGTGCTATATGTTTTATTTTATGTGTGTAATATTATCACTAGTGTTTTATGTTTTTAAATGTTTCCACTGTACTTTAGTATTAAAATTATGGTAATTTATTTTGGTAAAAGTTTGCTTTTGGATTTGCTGTAATGGCCTCTTTTACAGTCCATTAGCAGAGGACCCGGCATGGGTCTCCCCTGAATACGGGGGTTTGTTGCCGTGGTAAGGCCCATGGCATCGCAGTGTGGTGTGCAGTCTTTTTCTTTTTATTCAGCCCACTGTCAGCCATTTTCTGGCTCGTCAGTGTCTGCTTCACAGTCTGTGACTAAACCTGAAAAATGGCGGGCGTATTTCTGACCTACCCGCAGATTTTGAAGTTGACTGACGGGATGGCTCAGGTTTCCCAGGTAACACTTTAACTTTGTGCATCACTATTAGCTCCATACGAAAAGAAAGAAAAATATAACATAACCACAGCTCATCATAGCCGTCTTAAAAACTGTGTTCCGCTGATAGAAACCCACTATTCAGAACCCGTATGCTTGTTAATATATGCTGACAAATCAGAGAGAGTGTAATGAGCATACATGAATTTCCGAGTTTGCCGTTCTCACAGGAAGAAGGGCGCTTTTGGCACACAACAGAACACATTACATCGGGCAAAGGTTTTTGTACCATCCTGACCAAAAGCTTGAGCATTTTGAAACTGTGTTACCAGCGTAGGTGTCATTCCACTAAGAAAGCTGGATGTGTCGGCCTCTGGGGCTGCAAGTAAAATGAAAGGGATCGCCGGTGCATATTAAGACCCGTGACTGGTGATCGAAATGTTCTTCATCACAGTAGGGGAACTGGTGTCGGTCCCTAGCAGAGGGGGCTGCAAGCCAGCGTTCTCTTCCTGTGATAAAAACACTCTACATCTTGGTTTCTAGTTGTGTCTTATCCAGCGTTTCATGCTAACACCCATTTGCTCTTGATCTACACCCTGTGTCATGTTATATGAATTATCTGATACCACAAATATGACTAGACACTAGTGAAAATTATACCAATTTTTCATTGTTTATGTACAAATAAGTGATCAAAGTCATGCTACATGTCATGTGATATTTAGAGAAATATCCATGATTTACCAAAATATGCACCTTTTCACTGTGCCGTGCTATTATGCAATCCTAAACAATGATGATAAAAACAATTTCATTAATGTGGTTGGTACAGAAGCAGGAATTTGTAGCTATGCTTATTTAGAATGATAACAAAGGTGTTGTAATGATTCATATAACAAACCCCCTAGATAAAGTGTTAATTTACTCATGGGTAAATATGACCAATATGAGTTTTTCATCCTCTGACCTAATTAGATTCTGAATTTCCGCAGGTAGAATATTTCATACTGATGTTGAAAGACCACCCTACAGTTCTTCGTTTGGAGGAAACTTGCATCAAGAGCCATAATTCTGTTGCTTGATGATGCTCCATAGGTTCTCAATGAGATTCAAACTGGATGAAGATACTGGTCGCTCCATCAGACAGCTATTTTTGCAGTCTAATTTTATCAAGTGTTCATCTGTCTTCCTTACAGCATATGACTGAGCATTGTCATGCATGAATAGCATGTTTTATCTTAATGCCTAATGCTTACTTTTACACCATGGAACAAAGTTGCTTTTCGCAAATTTAACATAAGCATCTGCAGTCTAGTTTATACCTTCAGCAGCTGGCCAGTGGCCAATCAGCTCACCACCGATTGTTGCAGTCAAGAAAATCACAGCACTATTCCTTGCTGGAGTCTGTCTGTGAGAATGAGGTCTGTCATTTCTTATCGAGCCCTTTCTCTACCTGTTCGGTCCATCGGTGAACGATACCATTCTAAATATTTCCAGGCCCATTCTACAAGCTTCACTTTGTAGCTGCCCTCCAGTGGAGGTTGAAAATCATGAAACATTTTCCAAGGTGGTGAAGTATCCAGCACCTTGTTCACCTTGAGACATTGCTGGCTTTGGTAAATATCTTTTTGCCGTTGGTTTTCTGTTAAGCTCTTCCTCAATAAACGAGTACTATCTTGGGAAACAAATGTGTCCTCTTCCTAACTACATGCATCTTCATGGCACGATGTCATATTAGCAAATTCAAGGGTTGATTTGCCATCACCTAAGTTCATAATGATAATTGCCCCTCTGCATGCAAATCCATCTTGCGTCCCATAATAACTGCTTTGTTTTCAGCAATTCGTCTAATACCATGGCACAGTTGTAGAAAATGTACAAAGATGGCAGTAGCTTTTATACCCAGGTGCAGTAATCAATGACAGATGATGCAGATTTACTGTCATCAATGTCTTTGCAATGTAATAGAGAAGGTATCATATTCAGGTGGGGTGAGGGATTGCCTGTGACAGTCACCTGTTGACAACTGCGTTTTATTCCGCTTTGCATCTCATCAGACACTTTGGACTTATAGGAGAGAACAGGGTAGAGGAAACCACAGGCTTGTCCAGGTCAAACCTGGGAGTGATCCGCAGACGGGCCCGAGGCCTGCCGCATTCAGAGGCGAGCTACACAATGCAAAGGGGGGTCGGCTGTTGTACCTTTGAACGAGGTGCTTACTGTGAATCTATCTAGTAAAACTGAAAGGAGACCGAGATGAAGCCTATCTCATGGTGGCTGATCTCACCGCGAACCCGCCACTCTTTAGGGTACCGATTGTCAGCAAAGTGGGGGACGGTAGTATGGCTGAAACAAATATAAAACTCAAAGGTCACTGTTTAAAAACACCATTTCAAAAACTGGACAGTTTGTTATTTACAATGGAGTAATCATGGAAGGAAGAATTTCCCTGTAACAGAATGTACCCGCAACCTATGATTTTTAAATTTGCTATTTCTGTTATTTCTTTACTTTTTACCAGCAGAGGGCAGTCATGGGCACATTTCATACTGTGTGGATATAGTGTCTTTTTTAAATAATTAGTTCTTCCAGTGATGCTGGTACATGATGGGAATTCTGGTTTCTCGGGGAACAACGAACCCAGAGCCAGAATGGGTAGGAAGTGGGACGAGAAGGTTGGGGGATGTCAGCGAGTTGATCACAAAGGTCTCCACTGGGGGTCAGTCCTGGATGATGATGGGGTCTCGGGTTCTCAGGTCCTGGAGGTGACCGTGGGCCGGGCCATGAGGAGTCCTCCTCACGTGGATCTGCTCGCACGGCTGCCTACAGGCCCTCCTGAGCTGGGAGCGAGAAAGCAGCCTCCGGATCGTCCTGGAGACAGGGACAGAGTGAGGTCAGGGCCAACATCCCACAGGAGCAGAGAGAAGGACACCCAAGACCAGCAGCCCCTACTGACAACCTTCACGTCTACATTTATCGAATGATAAGTAACAATCTGGCTAAGGAGTGTGTATGTCGGCCTGTGAAGCGATGGCTGGCCGTATGGGGGTCAGTAATGAAATTTTCACCCTCACACTGTCATAGGAATAACTTTCATCAACATGAAAACAAATCTGGATCAGGTACAGTGATAGTAGGGAACAGTCGTATTCTGCGGCGTCCAGAGAGGGTCCGAATCTGCCAGGGTTCGCTGTTAGTGAATATCTATCAATTTACTGTCAGGTCCACAAGGGACCCATCACCTTCTGTGACTATGACATGCCCCCCCCCCACATCTAAACCCAAGGGTCGGGAGTTGTGGTGTGATTTTCTGCATGAGAAATATTTCAGACATCTGCCCTCAAAACATCAAAGAATTATTAGTCATAGTGTGACGTTGAGTCTGCACTAAATTGATCAGTTAGATCTGATTAGATCAGACCGGATATTTGTATGGTTTTCTCCACTACGGCGTAGTGCAGCTCTACTCTGACTTATCCTAAACTACTGTTTGCTTGTTTTGAGAGGAACATTCGTCTCATTTGTATATTTTTATGTATTGTGCTCTGCTCTCTTGGCTGTAACTGCATGATAAATAAGCCTAAAATCTTTTTTTAAATTATGAAAAGTTCATAGTTTTGTATGTAAAAGTTTTGGTCAAAGTATAAATCATGATGCAAGGTTGGTAATAACCTCTACTGGCCAAGTACCCTGAAGGATTTTCTGTCCTTAATCACACGCATGTGCCCACGCCCCAGTGGACTGAACATGCAGAGATACGCACAGCTACACAACACGCAATGCATTTGGGGAAACGGACTTGAGGGCTTGATGATCGCCTAGTTGAAGCCGCTTTACCACATTGTCATTTCAGCAGAAGAACTGCACGCAAACTGAATGGGAAGCACTGTGTTTTCATGAGAATGTAATATCATGTTTCTCAGCCAACTGACAGACGTGGGGCATATGAGCCACTGCACAGAGGAAAGGGTGGGGACTCTGGTAATGATGTCACACTCCTGTGGTGAGGAGGGGTGGGCGCACTTTGTCATGCAAAGCAAGGATTAATGCACGAGATCGCAGTTAATGCCCGCGGACACCTCTTCTGACTTTAATGAGCGAGTGCGCCTCCCCAGGTTCACTCGTGTGGCAGGAAGCTCACCCAGGGGCCCCACCCTCGCCACCCGCTGTCGAACGTTCATTCGTCTCTGGTCCTGCTTGCTGCTAATGGTTCATCCGTCAGGATGGCAGAGCTAAATTTAGGCTGGAGCCTACATTTTTGAGTTTGATACCGAATCACATGACAGAATGCTGGTGGTATTGGACAAAAGAGGCTTAAAAAGCCTTGGTGTGGTAGCTTTGCCATGTGCTGTCAATCATGGCTCATTTAAGCCAATGGGAATAAATGTAACCACCACCCACCGGACATTACTGGGCTCACGGGCCCCACCAGTTACCAAGTGCCGAGAAGTAAGGTCAGGTGCATGTGTGTTGGGCCCGGCTGGGCGGGGCTGGTATGTGCAGGGTTTGGGGGGGGTGCGGTGGGAGGCTACACTTACCGTCAGCAGGGGTCTAACGGCTGCGGCACTGAAATGAAACAAGCAGCCGGTCATTGACAAGGAAGTGGCAAACACATCGGAGCCTACCCCTGCACCGGCCCACAATGCACTGGGAGCCGAGCCGGGGTAGTATTGCACTGTCAGAGGCACCCTCTGTGCCCTCAAACCGTGAGTGTCATGTGATGAATCATGCTGTAGGTTTCACCATTGGTGAGCAAACGGGGGGTTTAATGTGCTTCGGCCAGTCGGCTCGTGGCATCCTGGTCTGGTATCAAACATACCGGCATTCCGGTGTGCCGTTTGCTGCCTGACGTCCGCCAGCTCGGGGCCTCTTGCCACATGTCCCATAGTGAATGTGAGTTTGGTGTATCGCCATCGTGTACTGCCAGAGCCTGGGGGAGCACTGCAGCTTTTCAGCAGCCAAAGGCTGCGGGGATGGGGAGGCGAGGGTGAGGCTGAATATGAGTGGGGGCCAGTCTTCTTCCATACCCCATCTATCTTTCAACTGCCTCTTATGCCATACTGACAGCGTTCAGTGACATATGAATGAGGTGAGCTGGTGGTGGTCTCACATGGACAGACCTGACATACCCAATAGAGGGGGGGGTCCAAGCCCCCGCTGTGACCCATGTGAGACTGGTACAGTGTCTGCACACACACGTGGCCAGCGGCATGAGCAGCGTTGGCCTCAGGGTTACCTGTGATGCCCGCATCACTGGCATGTTCTCCAGAACACACCTAAGGGGCTTTGGGCAGAAGCCACGTCATCTGCAGACAGCCCTGACGCTCCGATCTACTGCCACTCGCCCCGTGACAAACTCCTGGCTGGTGATATGCCGGAGCTTCTCCTGCCAGGGTCCCCTAGGTGGGGAAGCTGAGCTGTGCAAACAGGCCCGCTGGCCATCTGAGCGCGTGCAGAAACCCAGCGAGCGGTTGGGAGCCACTGGGGGCCCACGCTGTAATGTGGCATGGCACCTATGCACGACGGAGATGTGGAAGAGGCTGTGGTGGGTGAGGAACCTCTTTCAGAGAAGTGGAACAGCTGATTGATTGAACATACCTGGTTTCCTGGGACACGAGGAAGAAACTGTCGTCTGGTGCCTCAATCCAGTTGGACCGTCGCTTGTGGAGCATGGTTTCGACGTTCCGGGGGGTACTGCTGCCGCTCCTCCCATTGTGCTAGTTGGGGGGATGGGGGCAGGGGAAGGGGATAGGTGTTAACCACAGACTTGTTTACCAGAAATACCCGCTGTCTAGTCTTGAGTCATGAAGGCTCATCTTCCGTGGTTTGAAGAACAGCATTTTCCAGCTAATCTTCAGCACACATGAAGGGATGTAATTTACTGTTCTTTCCCTGGTGAGTCACGTCACCCTGAACTTGAGTTCTGCTGCTCATGGGAAAAGGCTCCCCTTATCTCCCACACCAGCCAATCCCAGCCAGACAGGACGTGAGAACCGACTCAGTGGAGCCTAGACTGGCTAATTATCACGCTGATGGACTGGAAATCAATCCCGTGCAGTTTAACAGTCCAAAATCAGGGCTACACAGGCTTCCCAAGGAGGCTAATGACACTGAAATTGCCTCCTGCAAAAGGAGGAGGACAAATCAGAGTTGGAAATCCTTATCGCTTTTAAAAGCATTTCCAGCCAATTGATGGATTTCAGCAGGTATCAAGTGCCACCGAGGCCGCTGTCTGTAGAAACATTTACATTTATGTTGATTTATTTAGCAGACGCTTTTGTCCAAAACGGAATACAAGCGAGGCAGATAATGCATCACAGGCAAGCAGCTCTCAAGGTGTCGACTAGGCATAAGTGCAGCAAGGCTGAGCTTCCAATGAGGAACAAATGGTTAGGAGCATCTGATCAGATATATATGTTTTCGTTATGGAACACCAGCAGATATCTGCAGGATGCACATTCATTACAGTCTCAGCACACTATTATATTATACATCATGCATGTAAAAGGTGTTAGAGCTAGAAACTGAAATAGAGACATACAGTATCATTAATAGATTTGCAACTCATGTAACTTTTTTATAATTCTATTACTCTGTGTCCACACAAAGTTTGCTGCTGTCATTTTTGAAAACACATAATGCACAATGTGCAATTGGACAGTTTGGGTCATGTGACATAATATTTATTTGGATTTTCTCGTGGTAAGACACACATTAAGCATCTGGGAGTGAATGGGCGAAGGAAAGCTCAGGGACAGCGATAAGTGGAGGAGAACTCACCAGTATGGACCCTACAACGTGGCTGGAGTTATCTGTAAAAGACGCAAAAATGCACAGGATGGAGAGAAGGCGCTGAGGACACTCGGTACAGTTCGGTAAGAGCAGAGACAATCAAGGGAAAATTTCAGTAGAAAACCTGAATGGGCCTGACTGTGTCGCGGCTCTGCTTCCTCCTAGACAGAGACCCCCACCCATTTCCCTGTGCCCTGACACTCAAAGACGAACAGGCATTCGCCATGTTGTCTGACATCGCTGCTGGCTTTGTGGTCGCTTATCAGCACACAAGATGCCAATTACCCCTGCTTCTGAGAGACTGGACTTTACAGATGGGGGGGGGGGGGGGGGTGGGTTTAATGTGTGTGTGCCTTTAATGGGACCACCCAGGTATGTAATTATAGTAA
>JAODLD010000120.1:638062-650394 GCA_026781065.1 Mormyrops boulengeri
ATGGCATCCTTTGAGATATACTCTACCATTTTACAATTCCAATAACATCTCTCGGTCCCCCCCCCACCCCACCCTTATCAGTAAACCAGTACAAAAGACACTTTTGTGTTTTGAACTTTACCGAACAATGCCGACCGTAATTACAACCCCCCTCCCCCAACTATCTTCCAGGCTGCCCTTTTGAAGACTGGGGCTGCAGTAAGAGCCGCACATAACCGAAGTTTCAAAGCTCCACGTAAGATCAGCCTTTGTTACCAGCCTGCAATGTCACACATACCCAAGCGATCTCTCTCCTGCTGCACAGAATGATACGGAATTACTGGTGAACAGAAAAGAAAAACAAGCCAAAAGTAATTTAACACATTTATTTCAACAGAAAGCTAAAGAAACAGCTAGTAACCAAATATAAACAGCATCCCCCCCCCCAGTCCAAACACCATTTGGTATATATACATACTCTGATTTAGTCATACTGTCAGCCAAATCATAATCCTTGACTAATTCTCAGAGACCATTTCTGACTCCCACTATTTCACTCATCTATGCATGTTTTTTGGCCCCCGCTCCAAAGCAAAATGACTCATTCCAGCCATTTAGTGGCACCCAGCACCTATGTCCCCCATCTCTAAACGATCCACGCTGTCAGGTACTGACAGACTGTATTTTATCCCCAGCATTTAGTTTGGCATGAAGGCTTTTATTTTGGTCTGAACTCCCCACGACACACGTTTTTTTTTTTTTCGAACACACACAAAAAACTGCAGGCTTTCTCACTAAAAACTGTGAAGAACTCAATTTTTGGGGCCTAATGGGGAACAAACCCATGGGACAAAGGGATTGAGAAGACCGAATGGGGGGATTTATTTGGCACCTTCGGGGTATAACAGGTGGGTGAAGCTAACTACAGATTGTTCCCAACTTACCACTGGGGTCCATTCTGACTAGGGCTGGGTGATATTTGATATTAATATCGACATCGCATGCTATGCACATGCAGATCTCACATCGCCAGGCCCATGACTGTCACCTGTGTTGATAACAGGTTTTTTTTCGTACCTTCATACTGTCCAGGCGTTATAACAGGAGCGCGGGGCTGGGATGTTAAGTTTCACTCAAACATTTTTACTCAGTCATAGGAAACAAAACTTAGTAAGCTGTGAATTTTAACAATGGTTTCTTTTCAAGCACATGTGAAAAAAATCAATTTAAAGTCTACCGCTGCTGCTTTTGCGCGAGCTCCGCATGCGTTCTCTGAGCCGTTTAAAGCAAACGCATTCGTGACAGATTTAACAAAATGAGTGGGGGAGGAGGAAAGTGAACAAGAACTGGTTACTAAAAGCCATTTGGCTTCTGTTGTATGAAAATATTTTGGATTCCATTTTGGATATTGAGTAAAACGATTTGTCGACAGTAACATCCCCAACTTATTTGTCAGACTATATTGGTAGATAAGTTCTATTTGGCTATAGTTTATTTCGGGTATATTTTGAACACTTTTTTGCTTTATAAATATTGCAATATTTGTCGCGAAAAAATCCCATTGCAATTCTTGACATTTTTCTAATATCGTGCAGCCCTAGTACGTCGAAATGCGTGTATGTCGGAACAGGATAATCGCGTGACGTTTTTTTGTGAGGACGAGACAGGGCAACGCGAGGGCAATGTGAGGCTGGGATGGCCGCGCTTTCCCATGGCGACCACTGTATGGCACGCGGCACACACTCGGTAGCATAGCGCCATCGAGCGTAGAGCCACCCGGAATTTAATTTTAAATATATTTTTATTCAGTTTTATTCACGTATGCAAGTCGTAGTAAGTTGCGTAAGTTGTTATTCGGGGACAATCTGTACAGACAAACACGTGTCCTTCTCTCTACCTCAAAGAAGCCTCCAGGAAACCCCAATAGCTGAGTTACTGTTTCCACTCTCCCTCATACCTTCACACAAAACAAACTCACTTCATCTAACTATCAATTAGTTACACGTAACCTCGACCCTCCCTTGAAACATCCAAGGCCTCGCACATCAAGCCCTCTAAAGGCCACTTTTACTCACTACGGACAGAGGGCGATTAGCTGGTGAAGAAGGAGGCTTTGACGTGACGGGGCTCCTAATCATCAATGAAGCTCATCAATGAGCCAGGCTTGGCTTGCTTTATCCCAGGGAGAAGGCCCTGGAATGTTCTGTACTGCTCCCCTTTATCAAATGGATGACACTTCAGCCAAAAACCATGATCCAGACATTGCGATTTGAAGGCTGATCTCGACAGCAACACCCTGACTACGGGGCACTTGTAGGAAATCAAACCTTTTTTGAGATTCCACACTGAGATGGGAATTGTCTGGAATGACGGCCTAAAGTCAAGACACACACCACGATGCTCTACATTATGTACCAAACCAATCTCAGGAGACTAAGTCTACAAATAAGTGTATATATAGATCTTTCTGACATGTGGTGGCCCCACTGTGCCACAGACAACTGAATCTGGGCCACCGTTCTCCGACTCTCCTAATGAGCGAACACAGGTTCGTGGATCCACCAAGCTCAGTGATAAAAGGTGACCTTGGCCCTTCCTTTGGCAGCAAGAACATTACACAAGGTGGGGAAACTTCTCTTCTGGTACTGCCTGGCGGGGCTGTGTCTCTCCGGTGTGGACAGCAATGTCCAAATTCAATTCCTCTTTAAAGCCTGGGAATCCCAGCATGCACCAGCTGGGCAACAGATACCCTCAAAAGTCCACTTATCAGATGAAATAAAGGAGATACTGGCTCCCAAACACTAACCAGGGTTCAAATGAAAAGCAGTGAATAGCCAGAAGCAGCTTTAGGTGTCAACTGACAGACAGACGTCTGATGGCTGAGCACACCTCAAAACAGGAAGTCGTGAAAAATGAACTCAAAATTCCAGCAGTTCTTTTCAGATAGCCTCCCAGACTTGCCCAAAAATAAACATATTCCAGCCCACTGTGTATATTGCGCTGTTCCACCATTGCTTAAATCTTACTGGCAGACTAGATGGACCCTAAACATAAATGTTAAGGTTCATTCACAATTCTGTAGCATTTTGAGCGATAACACACAGATGTTAACCGTGTCCGAACTGAACCCTCGGGACCGAGCAACCGAAGAAGGAATGAAGGTCTAAAAGATAAACTGAGAATAGCATCTGAGAAGGAAAATAAAACAAGACACTGGCTTCTGAGCAGGTCACACAGAAAGAGCTGGGGGCCATATTGAGATCTAATGAGTCGACGGGTCATGTGACCCATGTTCTCAACAGGTAAACACTCGTCACTGCCTGTGAAGGCTACCTTTAACAGAAAGGTTACGCCCAAAGCAAAAAGAGCACACTACCTCATGCCTCATGACTACAGTAAACAGTAAAAAAAAACAACTGTATGTCAAGACTCATTCAAGTAGAAAGTCAGCTATATAGCCACAGCGGTTACTAAGTTAGGCAATACGAATAGAATGGATGGTGTATGGATCAGACATGTGAAGACTCCGATGGCCCAGTTGAGTTATACACCCATTTCGCTATACTATACCTTATTCAGCTCTTCTATTCGCCTTATCAGATAAGGGTTGCTGGAAGAGTTCTCAAAGAAGACATAGTCTGAAACAACATAAAAAGCACAAAATATACACTGTAACACCAGTGGTGATTGGTCTGTAACAAATGCAAAAAACTGAAGCACCAGAGGTCTCTCATTTAAAGGCGCAGAACCTGATTCGTTTGCCGACTGTATCTGCAGAACCCGCTGATGATTAGCTGTGGACATGCATGCAGGATGACCGCTACCGTTAAAAGGCTTGCATAATGTGGCATTTAAACACTATTGACCCTTACACTTTTCCTGTGTGTTAATTCAAATAGTAAGCAACACATTAAATGTCAATACCTGGGCAAGAAATTTTCTATGGTATAGATGAATTATGTTCAATGTGCAGACCGAGTGCAGCGCAGGTTACCCCCATTAAAAGGTTTTGTTACAGCATTCATTTTCAAAGTTGTAGAATTTGCTGAGTTTACTCAATGGGTGATTCGCAGCAGTTTCAAAAGACATTTTTTGCAAATTCAATCCACTAATACAAGATTCCAAAACTACATAGTGAAGCAATCCTTGACCCAAACTTTACTCTCTCCACGTGTGCTCAGAAAAAGTGAAGAAACTACAATTGATTCAGAAAAATCCATCTTTCAGCAACTGTGTGCAAATTAACTCCAGGTGTCTTCCATTTCTTTGTAAAATTGTATTGCTTTTCATTAATAAACACAATTCATAGTGTGTTACATCATAAACCTGTTCATGATTTGGGAGTAAGGATAACTTTTAGGGAACTCTGTAAAACACAGCAGCGTGGCTGCAACTTGTCACACTGGACTGGGATACTACAGTGGACCAGACTGGTTTAGGAATGCCCCAGTGGACCAGACTGGTTCTAAAGAGTTCGTTAAATCCGTATTCCCATTTCACTTGTCCAGTTAAACATGATATTTAATTACAAAGTGATTTACTTCGGAAAATTCCGGAGCGCAGTTCGGCGTTAGCGTCCTAAAACCGCTCGTTAAACAAATTCAATACAAGACTAATAACCGAAAGCGATAAAGTGGCGTAAACCGGGCGGCGAAGCCCCCGCTGACGTGCACGGCCGTCACGTGACCGGCGCTCCGATACTGCTATCGAAATAAATTACAGCGTGTGGCTAATTTACCAACGTTAACACCAGACGTCCGAATAATTTACCATATCATTTACGGCTCTCCCGACACATTATGTAGTAATGTAAAAAAAAAAAAAACTGTTTGCGGGTACAATATGATATTTTAAATCCGACATCGCGTCTGAAAATCTTGCATCAGCGTTGTTGTACTTTCGTTATCATTACAATCTGCTATTAACAAGCTGCCCGAAAAAAAAAAACATTTCCTAATCATTTCGCGTACAACAGTCCTACGGCGATCAGAACAAGCGCATATATCTTAAGTAGCATAACTAACCAGTGTAGCATGTGGAGCTACGCCAGACACGTCCCAGTAACAAATGAACCTTAAATGGACCGATCAAATGTGCATTAATGTAACATTCTGCACTTTGGATAGATGTAAAATCCCTTCCGTCAAACACAGCAAGGATTTATATCAGTGTATATGTTTGGGGTGTGTAGCCTTTAGCCAGATCGCTAACTAGCTGCTTTCTGGGTTATTTGGAGGCCCGATACATTATAATTCAAAATCCTTTAAATCCCAGGCGCATGCGGCTCATGGAGAATTACCGGGGTTTATTTCTCACAAACAAATGTTAATGGATGTTAAATATTAATCACAGCGCTGTATCCGTCTTTTATATACCGCAGCTGCACTACACACCGAAGGCACGTTTCATACTGAGACTGACATACCTCCGACCCGGTACATGTTGGCCGCCATTTCTGCCCTCCTCTTGAGGTGTGCAAAAAATACAGACAAAGCATGAACTGCGAAACACACAAATAAATAATCGGACGTTTTTAATTTAATCGTGTCCAACTCTAATTGGAAAAAAATACAGTGCAATTAAATAGCGCAGTTGTTGTTTATTGATTTTTTGGAGGGGGTAAGAGTCGGGAGTTGAGCGGGAGAGATTTAAAGAGCCCCCCTCCCAGCGTACACAGATCGGCGAGCGAAACGGCTTCAGAAGAGCCGGACCCGTGTTTCCTGGTGCGGGTGGGGGGAAGGAGCAGAGTGGGGCGGGGTGAGGGTCCAACACGCACTGTCCCTGTAGCGGAAAAACAGCGCTGAGTGTCGCGGGACCAAATATCCCATTAAGTGACTTCACTGAATTATCTATCTGACTGATTTCAGATTCACTTTTGTCTTTTTCCACGATTTTATCTTTCAAAGGGAACATGTCACTTTACCCACGTGTTACAGATCTTTAAGCTTTTGACGGGGCGTTAATTTTATTGTACAATTTTTAATGGTCAGCATGTTCTTGCAATGTTAGTGTCGCTCTGCTTATTTTATTGAATCCATTCGAGTACAATGCGTCGGGAAAATTAACTGGAAAGTAAGTTTAAATAACATTAATATTATGCATTCGTGATTAAATGCGCTTGAACTGGATCATGCGCCAAAGTTACGTTTCAATTACGTTTCTCATTGTTCCACTTCCCCTTATATGCAATATATTTTTGGGGGGTTAAATAGATAACTTTGTGTTTTCACGGATGTCTTACTTTGGTCCTTGGTTGTGCACTATTTCTGGACATATCACGAGACATCTTTAATAAATCATTGTTTTGAGTCGAAATCCAAGTTCTACGACAGTGGAGCGATCAGAGTAGGGTTGCAACCGTAGTTAAGATATCAGTGGTCTGCTGGGATCCGCACTTTTGTTATATTTTAAAGGAATGTTTGCCGCCGGGTATAAATTAACACACAACATTCACTTGACACTATGCGTTATGGGTTTGTCAACATTCACGGATGCGGGACTAACAGGGTACCCGGGAATTTAACTTCAAACTGCTCAAGTAATACTCCGACTGTACAAAGAAAACGCCCATGTTATTGATCTCTGAATGGTGAATTAACCCTATCTTGATCAAGTTAATTTAATTCAGCGAATGTTTTTGCGTACTTTGATGAAAATCGAGTCTAAGATAGGCCTAGTTCTTTGATTCTATAAAGACTCACAACCTGAGACTTAACCGATCTGTTTATTGGTATGAGGATACGCTACATCAGGATTTTGTGAGCCAGGAACGTTTCAGCGGCTTGTCATACCGATTGCAATCAAAGCTGTTTATCGTTTATGTCCCATGGAAATTTTAAAAATAATTACATTTAAATTATATTTAATCATCCAACACAAATAGTTAAGAATAAAAGTATAAAATACACGACGTGGAAGACCGAAGATCACGGACAATAAAACAAAAGGGGATGAATGTTTTTTATTTTATTTTATGGAATATAACTCATGTGAAGGCACATGAAAAAACATCAGATTTTACTTAGCATAATGTGTGTAATACGTGATGTAAAAATGGCATCAAATTATAACCAACTTCATTGTAAATATATCCATCAACATTTTCAGACTCATTCATATAATAGTAAATGCTGGATTTATATTCTCAGCCAGAATAGTCCATTAATTGACTCATCAGCCGTCTTATTTTTATACTAACGTATATATTTTCATTAGATCGAAAACTGCATGCCTTGCGCATAGCTATTAATCAATGTTTGTACAAGTTTTATCCAGTTTCCTAGTTGTCTAAAGAGGGGAGGGGGCGTGCTGTAGGGTGACATCACGGTCCGGGGCTGCCCGCTTTGGACTAGCTGGGTTTGACAGGCGGAGCCACAACCCAGTCTGTGGAAACGCGAGGTGCGCTCGGAAAATGCGTTTTGCACGGATGAGTTTTTAAACCCAACAACCTGTCGAGTGTCTCCCTGAAAAAGGTCAAGATGCCTTATTACCCGACCAAGAGCAAACGCCTGTTTCCTGGGAACTTAAGGATATTCGGATTTGGACTTGGAAATGGGGGAAATGAGATGCTGACTGAGAGAGAGGGTCCCCTCTCTTTCTACTTTGTATAAACCGGAGGAAAGCCACTTTCTATGCATGCCAAGGTGGGAATTTAACACAAAATGAAGTTTGGGAAAAGCGTGTGTATTTTAAATGTGGGTGGCACTAAATATGCGTTACCCAGGGATGTGATAAAGGACTTTCCTCTAAGGAGAGTGAGTCGTCTTCACAATTGCGCTTCTGAGAAAGAAGTGCTTGAAGTATGTGACGATTACGATCG
Source organism: Mormyrops boulengeri (assembly GCA_026781065.1). Lineage (NCBI taxonomy): Eukaryota > Metazoa > Chordata > Actinopteri > Osteoglossiformes > Mormyridae > Mormyrops > Mormyrops boulengeri. The sequence continues at coordinate 645,861 of JAODLD010000120.1, forward strand.
AGAGAGAAACGAGTTTTTCTTTGACAGGCACTCCGAAGCCTTCGGCTTCATTATGCTGTACGTGAAGTACGGAAAGCTCAGGTTTGTCCCGCAAATGTGCGAGCTGTCCTTCTATAACGAGATGATCTACTGGGGTCTGGAGAGCTCACACCTGGAGTTCTGTTGCCAGCGGCGATTGGATGACAGGATGTCCGACACATACACCTACTTCTCCGAGGAAGACACCAAAACAGAGGAGGACCCTAGGGGCCACGATGAGCTGGAGCAACCGACCGCCGGTCCGAGAGGAAGCGCTAAGTGGCTGGAAAGGATGCGGAGGACTTTCGAAGAGCCCACCTCATCTATCGCGGCGCAGATTCTTGCTTCTGTTTCCGTAATTTTTGTCATTGTGTCCATGGTTATCCTTTGCGCCAGCACGCTGCCGGACTGGAAAACAGCCGAGAACAACAGCGTGGAAGAGCACAGGTACACAGAGAGTTTAGAAGATCCATCAGGGTATTTACGTTTTATTAATATATTATATTCGTCACTGTTCTTTATGTCCCTTTGTCTGTTTACATCGTAATAGAGCGTACTTATTTGTGTGAGTATTCTGTGGCGTGAACAACAAGTTGTTATCTCAGATTGATATACAAATGTCAAGTGTAACAGTAATTTGAAACCCAGGCTCAGACATAAAATAGTCCGTTATGAATTGCCACATAATTACTCTGCACCGCCAATAACGTAGGAGGCATAATTGTGTGAAATTCCCTTTTAAACAAATTATAGAATATACCTGACAGCAGGTCTCCAGGTCGGTATACTTGAAACATCGTTTCTTCCTCACTCCGCGAGCGCGCACATGTAAACGCGCGCGCACACGACAGAGGCTGAAGCGCTGTAACCGTATATTTAATTTTCCTGAACGTGATTGTTGATACTGGGCCTGTTTCGTTTCATAGCAGCATAATTAAGATAACAGAAAATATGCAAAATAGAATGCATCGTGCATTCACGACTAATTATTGGCAGGTGAAGTCTTCTTGTGAACCGAATATTAAAGAAATCGAACATTTTTCAAAAATCACTTCTTTCGATCATTAAGCTATACAGAGATATATTGGCGTCTGAAACCACTTTTGCTGTTTTCCATGAATATCATTATGGATTGTGCAATGTTCTATTGTGTTGTTTTTGTCGGATGTCTCAACTGTTTTGTCTTCTATTTTTCAGAGTAAACATGCACAAAATACAATATCCGCCGAATTACCTACACGACGCTTTAAAAAAATGAAAACAGACCTGTTTCCTTCCGTTAAAGAACACAACTGGTGTTATGAGTTCGACTGAACATTTTAATATCTGAACAAGAGAAAACGTAATACAGGCCAAGCAATATCCCAATCGTATTGCATTGAAACTAGCTTATATAAAAATTAAAGAATGAAAAAAATAATGGCATGAATTAAAGTAATGGTTAATAATGTAATTTAAAATACTTTAATGCATGCAAAAGGAGGGTAGAAAAAAGAAAAGTGTCTAGATTCGAATACATTTGTAATATCAATTTATATATAGGAATAAATGTTTGCTGGGTGTATTAGCGTGGTCTTGTCGTTTTCAATCCTAGAAGCACATCTAAGTGTCTGGATTGGACCGCGCCACTTCTTCAGTTCAGCGCAAATGCCTTGACTTAATGAACCTCTGCGTTTCAGTACAATTCCATTTTACATCTGACCGGCAGTTCAGTCACTCCGCCTCCCAGCTCCTCGCTTAATTACAATTAGGTCATCTCCTCTCGACTCTCGATCATGTTGCAATGGAGTTCAAGTAGTACGCCCTATATTGATGTGACAGAGCAAAGTGAAATGTTATCCATAAACCCTCGTGCGAGTATGACAGTCTAGTCAAAAGGCGTTTACACTTCGAACGCTGCCAGATGTTGACGCCTAACGATTTTCCATACTGTGCATATAAAATCACAATTTTTTAAATACAAGTATTAAGAATTTTCATCATTCATTTGCATCGTTTGGACAGTAGGAAGTTCACAGTAATCCTATTTGATCAAGTGCACATTGGATTTAACGCGCAAAGTGTGTCTGAGATCAACCGGTTACCCGTAAATTCAATCTGACGGTAATATCTGTAATATTTAACTCATACAACACCATGTGTTTCCTGGCAACGTCTTTCCACCATCCAATCTATTTATGTGCTGCCTCGGCACTGTCCCTTGTCCATTTATTTTTTCCCTCTCAGTCCGTTTTAAACAGTCTGTCCTCTTTCCATCATCGCCGCGGGGACTTAACGGAGGAAATCAGAGAGCTCATAATTATATAATTTGATTGCATGGATACGCGTGTGCATTGCATGCGTGCAAGGGGCGGGGGTAGGCATCTTCGTGGCTCCCAGCCTGCACCAGCACAAGGGCACAGTCCAGGTGGGAGGTAACACCTGGTGCCTAGCCGGTGAAAGGGAAGCTGGAGCCACGGAACGGCCAGGTTTGTCACGTTACGGCCGTGCCAGCACGGAGCCACAAATGCTGGTTCGCTGGAGCGACGGCTGAGGAGGTAGACCAAGTGACTTATTGCCACTTGTGGTAATACATATTTTCACCTAGTTTTTATACATTCCCTGAAACATATGATTGGCATGCATTAAAGCAGAATCACACACCCAATTAAATCAGCGATGGATGATTTTAGCTCACCCTTTGAGCTTTCTTGTATAGTTTTGCAGAACTTAGGTTGTGGTATCTTTAAGCACGTAGCTTTTCAGCTGTACTTTGTGCCAGAATACGTCAACACAGTTCGTATTATTGCAGATGAGCCTTCGAGTTTATCTTTATGTTTCATAAGCTCGGCCAAACTGCACGGCACCACTGAAAACGATGGTTAATTGACATTTGACGCTTAACTGGACCTCCTCTTGCTACCAGCTCTACTTTGGTCACGTGTCACCCCATCCCATAGCACAAGCCCATCGCTCAGTCTTCCATATGTCTCGTGTGTGTTCGGCAGCCATCCTGCTCTGTGGCAGTACTGTTTGGGGCGTTGTGTAAACCTAATATAAAAGAAATAAACCCCTCCCCCGGGGTTTTCCCCTCATAAATGCGTCACCCTTTAAGGCACAGCAACCTATCATGAGGCACACTGATAAATGCATATGCGGGATTGGTTGTTGGTTCCAATATGGCCCTGGTTGGCACCCGTGGATTTTTAAAGGATTTTCTTGTGACTAGTTTTCTGTGCTGAGACGGAGTGGGTCCCATTCGGGGGGGGTGACATGCCTAATACACTAATCACACTTGCTAATTAGCACAATCCTGACCATGGAAATCACTGAGATGGAGGATGTAAATATTTTGCTCCCTTTATTATGCTGTATACCCAAAGCACATATCCTGACAGAGTCTGGTCCTTAAAGGGTGAAAGAATTGCATGGCCGATATATTCATATTACCATATAGGGTTAAGCATCAGGTAGCGCATATAAAATAAAGGGAACAGGGATCTGTCAGGTCCCTTGTGCCTGGGGGGGGCTTATGTGCTTGGTACCACCCCCCTCCGCCCCGTAACACCTCCCTCTCTCTCCCCTCACCCCCTGTGGGCTCAGGATCATCGAGGCGGTCTGCATTGGCTGGTTCACTGCCGAGTGCATCGTGCGCTTCATCGTGTCAAGGGACAAGTGCGAGTTTGTGCGGCGACCGCTGAACATCATTGACCTGCTGGCCATCACTCCGTACTACGTGTCGGTGCTGATGACCGTCCTGACGGGCGAGAACTCGCAGCTGCAGCGGGCGGGCGTCACGCTGCGCGTCCTGCGCATGATGCGCATCTTCTGGGTAATCAAGCTGGCGCGCCACTTCCTGGGCCTGCAGACGCTGGGGCTGACGCTGCGGCGCTGCTACCGCGAGATGGTCATGCTGCTGGTGTTCATCTGCGTGGCCATGGCCATCTTTGGCGCACTGGCCCAGCTGCTGGAGCACGGCCTGGACCTGGAGGTGGGCAACGAGGACTACGCCAGCATCCCGGCCGCCTGCTGGTGGGTTATTATCTCCATGACAACGGTGGGCTATGGAGACATGTACCCCATCACCATGCCCGGGCGTGTGCTGGGTGGCCTCTGCGTGGTCAGCGGCATCGTGCTGCTTGCGCTGCCCATCACCTTCATCTACCACAGCTTCGTGCAGTGCTACCACGAGCTCAAATTCCGCTCAGCTCGCTGCACGCGCAGTCTCTCCGCCGAGTTCCTCAACTGACCTGCCTGTCCCTTCACCGCCTCGTCATCCTCCTCCTCTTCTGACTCCCTGGATGCTCCTGGTTACTCATTTTCTTTGAACGTTCCTTCTTTGGATTTCTGTTCTCATGCTTGTTTTTTTTTTTAACCAGCATTTTATATTTAATTTCCTTATCTGCAATTTGATGTTTTCTTCTTGATATCTCAGCTGTGGGATTTACGCCCTGTCATTTCCCTTTTGTTCGTGTGAATACTCTCAGATGAGGCTGGGCTGGGGGGGGGGGGGGGGGGGGGTTGGCGGAACGGGCGG
>JAODLD010000120.1:650494-667060 GCA_026781065.1 Mormyrops boulengeri
CCCCCCCGCCGCGGCCCCCCCCCCCCCCCCCCCCCCCCCCCCCCCCCCCGCCCCCGCCCCCGGGGCCCCCCCCCCCCCCCCCCCCGCCCCCCCCCCCCCCCCCCCCCCCCAGGCGGCACAGGCAGGAGCAGAGTGAAGGTTCCTCTGTTAGACCGTACCTCTCTGCCTTGTGTGGGTATCTGCAGAGAGAGATCCTCCATTAAGGCTCTGGAGATTTTTCCTCTTTAACCATTCACCAAGTTTTGAATTTCACGCTGCTCTTCACTGTCAGTGTCAGTGTGTGCCACTCGTGAATCACCTCCGAGATCACTTGACACTCTTTCTCTTTATTTCCCATTAGAGTATAAATACAGTTTAGCCCGGCAAGGAATCATGCATCTTTTGCACAATGAACTGTAATCATATATCCAATACATAAATTGGAACATACCCTACGGAAGACACTGTGAAGCAGTACTGCGATAACAATTTCGAATTTTGTAGTAGACTTAAGAAAAATAAAACGCACCATTTCCAGCATCTGCGGAATAGCAAATCTGGTATATAAATAACAGATTTACATGTTGTTCGGACCCGGTGTCCTCCCCCAGGTATCCCTGCTGTATGCCCTAGGCTTCCTGGAAGAGGCTCCGGGCCTGTAAGTGGTTCCGGAAGATGAGTTGATGGATGTGTTATGTAAATCACATCTGACATGATGTGCCATGAGGTTCGTTAACAGCCGTGCCACATCTGTCAGAACACCTAACAAGGGCAGTCGTGAAATACACGACAGGTTGCCTGACTTAAAAAGTCGCTGTATGGTGTGTGCATTGTAAAGTCTACACGTTCCATTGGAGAAAAGCTCTTGCTAGTGCAATTTGGTCAGGCAACAGTTTTATATAGTAAACATGTTGTCTATGAAGCATATTCAGATTTAGTGGAACGGTCCTCCGACTGAGAGCTGGGAGAGCAGCTCTGTGAGCTGTGTGGGCAGGTCAGTAATGTGGAACAAAATGCGCCACAGAGTGAAGACATGTCATGGAGAAATCGGTGGTTTGGCTGATGCCAGCACAGTGAATGGCAGGAATGTCTGAGAGCGCAGCAGACTTGGGACGAGCAGAATGTGGCCATTGAGACCTCTGGCTCCTCGCCCTTTTGCGGGACAGACGCAGGGCGTCCTGGAGGCTGGCCTCAATACACATTCCCTTCCGGCTTTGGCTGTTCCACCGCCTTCTCCTCGACACGCTGTCGCTGCTGCGTTGTTTGGCCCTGTGACACATTCGCCGTCCTCTGCAGTCCTAAAACAATCGGGGTGACCTATGCTTCACATCGATCGGCCACAGTCAGGGTCTTGTGGGTCTTGACCCAATTTCAGTGGGGCTGACATTGATTGCTCATTACCTTCACTTTCGACTTCCTCTTAAGCCCGACTCATCTGATTTTGACCTTCAGAGCTGCAGTATATCAAAGCAAGATTGTGTTCTCCGAAAGAGATGTTTACAAAACTGATTAATGAACTTCACCTGCACATCATTGGAGAAGCCTGTCTCATCCCTCTGCTATTTCCTTCAGCTCAGCCAAACTAAAAAAAAGCACAAGCTGGAACATAAATCCGTATTAAATCCACAGTGATTTTTTCTAATTTCAAAAGCTTTTATGTTTCTGTTGAACATTTTGGAGACTGATTTACACTCGGTGTACTTAACATTATTAATCCATAAATTTTTACAAAGCTGAAAGTGCATATTATTCATAACCAAGGACACACTTGATGATTTTTATCTGTAGTCAATATTCTGCACATGGTTCCTGCTTTGAGGAGATTCCACACAAAGAATAAATATGGGCTGCGATGCCCCTGTCAAGGGGAAGCAGATCTTAGCTTGTCCTGTTTTCAATGTGTTATCAGCCTTGTCTGATGGCCTGTGGCTGCATGTCAGTGACCCACTCACAGAAATCCCAGAAGGCTTTGGTGTCCGTAAGACTAGCCGGTCCTTTTGAAAGGTGATAATGGTGACGTAAACATTTGTGTCCGTCTGTTCTCACACAATATGTCAATTTCCATACTCTGGCTGCCTTTCAGATGTAGACCATCTTTACAGCTTGACAATTTTGTGTCTCTGGATTGTCCTTTGTGAAGGACAGTAAAAACTTTACTCCTTTCTTACAATTTCAAGAATTTGTAAGCACTCTCTGCTTTATTTTAAATCAGAAAGTGAAACCTGACACAGTTACTTTTTTCTGTCTTGATTCCTTATATTCCATTTTCTTCTGTCAAATTATTACACTGCCTCCTCTGTTCAGTGGGTTACTTTTTGCCGTATTTTATTCAGTCGCCAGTACAATGTAAAAACCTATTAATGGAAGCAGAGCCGTGTGTTTGTACAGATCTGTGAAGGCTAAGTTTGATAGCCAGAAACTCTTTGTAGAATAATGCCACAAAACAATGACTGATTATTTTTGTTTACACTTCAATGTCTAGTAGATATTTTAAAAATTTCACAGCCCAGATGTGTTTTGGGGCACCCCCCATAATAATTCTGCTTCTTTAGATCTTTAATTAGTAAAGTGTATTAATTTTGTTGTAAACTGTGACTGCAATTTATGCAGAACCTCATTTTCTTTGTTAAAAATGTTTATAGTTTTTAATATCATAAAACATCTATTTTATATAGATCTTATGTTTCCAGATAGAATGGCTTTATGGCTAAAAGTACTTGAATAATAATAATAATGACAGCAACAATAAAAATATTTTGTTTCTGTGAATTTTACCACATTTCTTGTGTTTCTGGCTGCAGGGTAACTATTGGTTACATAACTATTGGTTACCATAGATATAGATGAGTGTTTGTGGGAAAGAAGGATGCCATATTGGATTACGTTTGGAAAACCATGGGTAACTGTAATCTAAATTCTATGATTAGGGGGTTTACTCATTGCTGGAATTAATTGGAATTCCACTAAACATGGATTGTGATAAATCCCTTAATGTTATCCCACATCACACCGTAGGAGGTGTACCGCTACCTAGCGACCCTGTATTGAATAAGCAGCTACCAATATGTATGGCGAGTACCATTAAATAAACGCACAGTCCATAATAACTCTAATCCTGACTATGACAACTGACGACCCTAACCCTTACCCAGTCCTAACCTAAACAATAAGTGACTAAAAATACAACACTTTTGGCTGTTTTAGTTTTTTGATTGTAGTCACAGTTTTTAATAGAATTGAGGTTACCCTCGTGGGGACTGGAAAAGTAGTCCCGACAATAAAAGGTTTTGATCACCTTTTGGGGACATTTGGTCCCCACGATGTAATATATACAATCCCCCCCCCCCCCCCCATCCACACACACAGACACACGCACACATGTTTGTAGTCATATCTTTGTGGGGATTGTTCATTCATTTCTATGGGAAAAACTCTAATCCCAAAAGTAGTCCAACAAAATACAAGACTTTTAGTCTTTTAGCTGCAGTTAGGGTGGGAAGGGGGCACAGTGGTTAGCTCTGTCGCCTTGCATCTCTGGGGTTGAGTTTTTGATTTTATATGTATGTATATAAAATATGCCTGATATAAACTGCACAGTTTTTATAATCTATAGCAATATCAGTGGCACAGTGGTGCAGTGAGTGACCACATGCTCCAGGGTTATTAGTTCGAATCTACCTCGCATATATACATCAAAATGATCTCATCGCTCAAACCACTTGCCGAGACGGTCTGAGACGCGTTTGACCACATACATATGTACTGTAAACTCTAATGCGTCCGGGGTGCGTTACAATAAAGGGGCACATCGTTTTACATGGTGGTTTTGGAAAACATTATTTATATTCATGAAAAAAAGTGCTGCCTGATTGGCCAGTTAATGCCTTATACGGATTTCACCGGCCAATCGGGTAGCTTTCATTATGAATATAAAAGATGTAAAAAGAAAATTCACGCTCGGGGTGTTAACGAAATCTGAACACAAATTTTCAGCTGGACACTTTGGAGATGCATGACAGACTCAGGCGTAAACGGCGATGTGTCTCAGCCGTCTACTGATCTGATTGCCCAGAACGCATTTTAATACCAAATATAAACAGGGCCTTAAAGACTTTGTACGTCATCAGATACTACTGACTGTTCAGTATGCTTAATAGGCTTTTCCAACTTAAGGGATGCAAGTTATTAGCTGGCTAGCTACCCCACTGTGGCACCGTCCATATGTCGATGTAAATGAAGCGCCACAAAATGCTTCTTCAACGAGCAGCATGGTTGACTGGCTGGTGAGGCGATGTATGGGACACCGGATTGGATGTCCAACCATGCCGTCTCGCAGATCACAGCGGGACATAAGCTCCGTGTCGGTGTTTTAAAAAACAGGGAGCAGCAGGTGTGTTTGTATCGGAGGAGGTTTAGGTAAATAGTTAAATGCAGGTGAGCAGAGATCTGTGAATAACAACGAGTTAGGTTAGCAGAGTGCAAGAATACCTAACTAATCATAGAGCAGATGGTTTAGTGCTTGTAAAGTGGGTTCGTTTCTTTATAAAATGTGTTTAAAACCACCGCCAGTGGCGCCATCACGTTTCAGTATTATAATTACTGCTTGAAACTCTAGACTAACTGCACAGTTATTCACTTATTTAATGATTATCGGATATTTTCACAAATGCAACTCACAGAGTTACTAAAGTTAAAGATATGAATTAGTAATAGACCGTGAATTGCCAGACACAAGGATTCTTCGCGGATATGATCAGCCAGGGAGCGATACTGATGATCATATGGGGAAAAGTGAACGGGCTTTGCAAAACCCCAAAACACAAAAAAACTCTTTTGCCCGAGTATAACTCAACGTCTGAGGATGACTAATAAAATCGTCCTGAATTTATTGTAACACAAAAAAAGGATAAAAGTAATTTATAATGTTTACATGATTTAACGCCTTGAGGAAACAATGTCATCTACAATAAAAATAAAAGGACCGTCTACAAATAAGTATTAAGTTCATGAGAGATGATTGTTTAATTTATGGTTTTGACAAATATGTCTCTTTTCCTGTTTCTTTTAACTTTCTCTTTTATGTCATGGTATGTATTAATCATGTGCCAGTTTCTTTAGCTGCACGGTCAGGGCGTGCAGAATTAATCTGCCACACAGGAAGCAACTCAAACGTAGATACTTTGATTAGGTTTCTTCCGTTAATTCTTAATTATCTGCGATATTAATTCCATTCAAGTCCCTGCAGTAAAACGTGGCGGCACATGAACGCAGAGCATTTTCGGCCATTCAAATGATGTACCCTGTCACTTGGGGGCAGGACTCTGCAGTATGAAAATGATTAGGTTAATTGAGTAATAAATATAGTAAACCAGAGAGAAAACCTTTGGGGGGTGGTAGGCATATCAATTTGCTGTTTCTGAACTCCCAACATTGTCCCTTTCAGGTATTCTTGTGAACTTCTATTCCGAGATCCAGATGACGTTTAATGCCAGATTCATTGGCGTAGCAGATCAATTGCGGCTCCTTAGGCAAGCTTGATTCGTTGTTGAACTTTCAGCATTATAAACAAGCTTAATAACTTAATTATCTTACGCAGTTATGTTGAATATTAAATTTTAATTATCGCGAGTGGTTGAAGATTCTCTATAAATCGTAATATGAAAAACAACCATTGTTTTTGTATATGTCATAGATATGTAATTGCCAGTGGTAAATTTCGGAATACAATAACGCGATATTCATTATGGGTTTATACAATGTGTGTCACAACCACAGGTCGAGCAGGGATCGGGGAATTAAGCTCTGCCAGGGAGATGGAGAGTCAGGAACTAGGGGTTTATTCGGAAAAAGACAACGCGAGGCACAAAACGGTACAGACTTCAATGACAGGAATGGGGAAACGAACTCCAACGCGGACTGAAATGCACAGGACTAATTGGAAATAACAGGAAACAGCTGGTGACATCGGGATTTCACATGAGGTTAAGGAGGCGGGGGTCGTGGCACATGGGACCTGCTAGGATAGGACTAGCAGGGCGTGACCAGGTGTGAACACAGGCGAAACAGAGGTACGAGGAGCAAAACACGGGCCACAAATCCAGGAGGCAAAGGAGTGAAGGGTGGGGGGAAAGAGGGACCTCCGAGAGGTCGGAGCTGCAGTGGCAGCAGGCGACCAGAAGGTAGGTGCCAAAGGGACCCTCAGCGACTGGGAGGCCGGAACCGAAGGGGACAGTGAAGGGAACAAGGAGGGAAGCAGAGGGATTGACAGAGGAGTTGAGGAAGGAGACGAAGGGGACATTGATGGAGGGGAGGAGACAGCAGTAGCCACAGCAGGCAAAGGCATCGCCGCAGCCGGCAAAGGCGATTGAGGAGTCCGAGGCAGGGGGGTCCGCAGGCGACCAACAAGGCGTAGAGGGAGAGATCGCAGTCGACCAACAAGGCACCGTAGAGGGACCTGCAGGTGACCGTCAACCTGGAGCCAGGTGGACTGCAGGCGACCTCCGAACCGGAGCCTGATGACCCGCAGGCGGCCACCGAACAGGAGCCATGGGGACCAAAGGTGAGTCAGGGGGCAGGGCGTGTGGGACACGACCCCTGCGCATGTGTCCCCGTCTACTCCGGGAGACAGAGAGGGGGGGACCCAGCCAGGATCGATCATGCTGGGGCGATGGTTGGGGTGACCCCCCCAGAGTCCGACGCCCACGGGATCTGGAGCAGCAATCATGGGCACAGGATGAGGAACCATGGGCACAGTAACAGGAACAGGTGGAACAGGAACCTCAGGGGACTGAGCAGGAACAAGCAGAACGGGAACCTCAGGGGACTGAGCAGGAACAGGCGGAGTGGGAACCTCAGGGGACTGAGCAGGAACAGGTGGAATGGGAACCTCAGGGGACTGAGCAGGAACAGTAGGAGCGGGAATCTCAGGGGACGGTGCAGGAACCGCGGGGGCGGAGCATCAACCGCTGGTGCAGGAACCGTGGGGGGCAGAGCATCGATCGCCGGTGCAGGAATGATTACAGTAAAGTCCCTTTTAAGCTGTTCCAGAATCTGGGCAGCCCCTGGTTAATCTCTCACCACTGGCTCATCAATTACCCGCCAGTAGAGACCCTCAAGGGTAAAGAGGCGTCTAGCCAGGGTCTCGGATGCAGACGAAGCAGCGGGCAGATGAGCCTCAGGCGCAGACAAAGCAGCGGGCAGACAAGCCTCAGGCGCAGACAAAGCAGTGGGCAGACGAGCCTCAAGTTTCTTCTTCGGAGAAGCAGCAGCGGTGACTTCAGGCATGAACACCGCCAGGTTCAGGATAGGAAGGGGTTCCCCCCGACACCTGGCAGTGGAAGTAACAGAGATCTCCGGCTCAGCTTCTGGCTTTTCCGCTTCTTTTTTCCCCTGGAGGATTGAGGCGGAGCCGGGGGCTCATCGGGTATGTCCACTGGCGGATGACTAGGTAGTCCGCTGTTTCTGGTTACCTGCTGCAGCATGGCCTCCACTACTCCGTTTCTCAGCAGCCACATGTTTTCGCGCACCTCATCAGCTAGGTGCGCGTCTTCCGGCAGGGACATCCCCTCAAGGATATCCCGGCTTCGTCACGCTAACACTCGAGCCGCGGGAACCTCCTGGACCTCGGGCTGGGTTAGCCAGTAGATCACCTCATCTACCATGTTGAGGCACTCCTCCTCGGTGAGGTGCGGTGATCCTTTGGAGAGTCCTATCATTCTGTCATAACCACAGGTTGAGCAGGGATTGGGGAATTAGGCTCGGGGAGATGAAGAGTCAGGAACGAGGGGTTTATTCAGAAAAAGACAAGGCGAGGCACAAAATGGTACAGACTTCAGTGACAGGGCTGGGAAAACTAACTCGAACGCGGACTGAAATACACAGGAGAAATTGGAAATAACAGGAAACAGCTGGTGACAACGAGATTTCACATGAGGTTAATGAGGGGGGCGTGGCACATGGGAGGATCGGACGAACAGAGCGTAACAGCATGTGCAAGACATTGTGTACTATCCTAATTAAAACTTTGGGGTTCAACTATAAGTGACAAAGTAGCCCCAGAAATAGAAATTTGAAGGCAAATTTGGGGGTAGACCTTTCCCTGGAAGAACAGCACGCCCAGTTCACGCGCTGGTTCTGAGGTTGTTTGACGCCTCCCCCACTCCCGTCTGAGTACCTGGGGGTTATTGACATGCAGAGGCTTTTCAAGCTGCAAGAATTCTGTGCGTCACATTTAGTGAGTGGAAGTACAGGTACTTCTCTACTTACGAATGAGTTATGTTTCGAATGGCCGTTCGTAACTTGAAATGTTTGTAAGTTGTTATTCAACATAATTTTAAGGGTATACGCAAATACTAAGAACTAGAATACTGGGAGTACGCACGCTACGCTGCTGCGCGGCGGGAGCAACGCCCAGAAGTCTTACTAGGCAGAATTGGCGTGCAGAAAAAAAAATTATGCTGTGGACAGGAAACGGGAGCCCAACAAAGACAATTTGGACTTACAGTTCTCTTCGTTTGTATGTCTGAAAGTCTGTAAGTAGAGGAGCGTCTGTATTGTGGGACAAAGCTGCGATATCTCAAGTGAATGAGCAGCACTTATACGATATAAATAAACCTACAACAAAGTGAGTGTTTGGGGCCACGGAAAGAATGCCTCATCCTCTGGCTTTGTCTGTTATAGAGGACACTATCTGAGCTATTTAGCAGGTATTGTGGATGTGTGTGATTCTATAAATGGCAGACAGAGGAAGGGTGATGGGGGAAGTAGCCTGTTGAGTCTCATACACCTTTAGTCAACGAACAGTCGTACAGTTAATTCTCAGTGCAGTGCAGCATATTTTCCACACCCACATTCCTACAAACAAACAGTTAAGCAGCTGGAAGCCATAGCGGTAGTAATAATAATTGAATTATGTAATGATTATAAAGGTGACTGTACAGCTATTGCAGGAGTGAATTATGCAGTGTTAGGCACCGTCAGACGTGACACAAAAATAATTGAATACAGAACCTAATGGCAATCATTTCTCATTAAAAATGTTTGCTTGTGCAGAGGAATTAATTGAGCTTAGGAGAATCCCCTGAGATGATGTCATCCCCCAGAACACCAGCCAGCTAGCACATGAGACTTGGGTCTTTGGTTTAATGGCCTGCCTGCTATTCTGTGCTGGTTTCCAGAAGTGCGGAACCTTCTGATCTTGGGCAGCCAGGGTGTTTAGACTTGTCACTTACTGTTTCAGTTTCCCTGCAGATGGACAGGAGCCCAGTGCACCTGAAGCAGGGCATCCTGGACAAACTCCTGTACTGCCCCACCCTGGCCCTCACCATCGGGGGGACCCTGTACTGCCCGATGGTGTCATTCTTTGCCGCACAGCCCTAGAATAAGTGGACACACCTCCTCCTCTTCCCACTTAGCGTTTTCGCGAATGGACTAATCTTGCTATTACTGGAATTGGCATTACTGCTGTAATGGAATCATGTGGCTGAAGATGGCCGTCGATGAGGGGCTGGATGCAGTCCACACCCTCACCTGGCGGCTGGAACATCTTCTCTTTATTTCTCCAGTAATATAGCAAATGAGTTTTAACTGTACCTCTTTGAAGAATCTCTAGATGATGCCTGGTTCCATGTGGACCCTGTGAGGACAGTAGAGGTAGGCTGATGGAAAGGACTGGCGCTGGGGGTAGGTAACGAGGGCAGGTGGCTTCAGATACGACTTTTGAAGGTTTGGCTTCTCTGATTGCAGTGGTTTATCCAGCGCTGGCTCTCCCTGTCATCCACCCTGATCTGCCACCGTGCTTTCGCATGGATTTCAGAAGCATTCCTGTCAGTAATTTTTTTCCTGTTTGTAGAGCATGTACAGTGGCATGGGGAAGGATACCTCTGGCAGGATATGGCAGGTCTTACTTGCCTCTTGCTCTCAGGCCTCGTTTCCCTGTGTCGCTGTGAATAGAAGGGGGATTCCTCATATGTGAAGGCCTCTCACTAAATACTGCAGCAGGGGAACTCAGAGAATGAACCTGATTCTGGTCACTCCTCTGCTGATTGTCTGGTTCACCATGAGGCTGGTGTTTGCCTGGCTGGGATCTCTGGTAGTCGGCCTTCAGGCAAAACTTTGTCACACGTCTGGCTCCTTAGTGGCTCTGCTGTATGGGTCAGTGACATGATGCTCCTTCCATCTTTTGGAAGATGTGTTGTGTTTTGTGTTGAGTAGGTTACTAATTTATCTATCGATTTTCCATACCCGCTTACCCATTGCTGGGTCCCGGAAGGCCCAGAGTCTATCCTGGAAGCTGTCGGCTCTGGGCAGAGGATAACCCAGGGTGGGGCACCAGCCATCACAGGGCACACGCGCCCGTCACGAGGCACACGCGCCCATCACGGGGCACACGCGCCCATCACAGACATTCACACTTCACTAAGCTGCTAATATTAGGTATAATACGATGGTGTTCCTGCAAGCTGATGTTTGCCAAGTGCAAGAAGTTCTGAGACCCAACATTTAAATTCGAGGTTATGTTTAAAAATTTTCTGGGGATTGCATCACAGTGACAGAGATAAGCAACTTGATGTTTTTGTGAAACGTGCTCAGTGCCAATTGTAAAAGTGACTGCTTGAGGAAACTAGTTCAGTAATTATTGGTTTATTCTAATCAACTAAATTGCTTCACATTCTGCAGCAGCAAAGGTATTTTGGTGAAATTTAATAACTTGGCCATTTCTGTTCAAAAAAGGGTTTGGTTTATTAAAGCAGAGACCAATTGGGAGAAGACTGTCTGTTACTGGAAACGAACAGTGGTGTAGCCATGGTGACAAAAGTTCAACACAACAGCACGCTAAGTATTGACAGTAGATACGTAAGCGAAGTGGGTTTAACTCGGCGCGTTTGAGCAGATTGCTGTACTTTGGGGTTCCAAGTGCCTTCCTCGGTGCTTGTGTGAGTTTCGAGTGGCCAAATGTGGATAAGCCCCTGCTTCACTCAGATGTTTCAGCAGCGCTTCTCTCTAAATCAGTCTTTGAGCCCCCCCCCACGTCCTCTCTTGTGGTTACTAATTCGGCCTCACTCCAGACCTGTAGCCAGAAATTTTGTGGGGAGTCCAATAGGTCCCTCTTGGTAGATTTCGCCGACTGGGGAGGGGGGTCCTCCTCCATAGATTTCATGGAACAGGGTGACTGAAGAAAATTTGGAGGGGGTTTCAAGCTTGTACTTATACTGCCTGGCCACTACATGCCTGACTGCAGGGGGAGTTCAAATCCATGATTTTTTGAGGTAGAAACGTCTTGCCTCTCACATCCTGAATGTATTTCACATGCTCTACTCATATTTGTATGGGTCTCTTCTGTGGTTTCCTGCTCCAGTTCAAAGCAGGAGTGTGGGGGCGGGCAGACCCCAGCTGAACGCTGATTGGTCCCTGGAGTGCCCTCTCCTCTGTCACACGATTTGAAACATGTCATTGGCTAATGATAAGGTTGGCCTCTTTGTATGAATTACCTTAAAAAAATCTTAGAATCCTCCCTGGTCCTAACAATGCCTTTAAGGTGTATCGGTGTCTGTAAAGTGCCCATAGTGTGTGAGTGTCTGTACTGTGATAGCATGGCATCCCATCCAGGGATTTCCCTGCCTGCTGTCCTGTGTGTCCTTGGAATAGACTCCAGACTGACCATGACTCGGTATTGATTAAGCGATTATGGATGGATAATTTTTGTATCTCTGGTTGACGGTGACCTGACCTTGAAGCCTTCACCTCCTTCACTTTGTGTGGGATAGACCTCTCTGATATGTCATAAGAGTCCCTCTCCATCCAGGCGTGGCCGGCACGACGATTCAGATTTAATTCTGACGTTGGCTATTCTTCATCCTTTCAGCGGTGAGCATGCGGCGAGGAACGACGGCATTAATAATAGCGCTCGGAATGATTCGGCGGGTAGGGAAATGGGCCACATAAATCTTGGGGAATGGAACACTGTGCCGTGTGCCGGAGTTGGTGGTCAATCATTCTAGAGTTGGCCGACTAATCTCCGAGCCTAGGAGAACCGGGCCTCCCAGTGGCTCGTAGCTGTGTTAAAAGGCCTTTTCTCACCGCAGGAACTTTCTTTCAGGAACCAGGATATTTCTTAGAAACCAGGAACTTCCGTTGCATTTCCACTATAGGAACTCGGCCCGATTGTAGTTCCTCTGAGGTAGTTCTGGATCCTTTTTTACTCTCTACTCCGGAGTCGGTACTTTTCTCTTGATCAGGTACTACTGGGTGGAGCTTACAGCAATAAACTTTGCTGATTGGTGGACCACAAGCACTGGCACTAACTTGGAAGTGAGACAGAAGTGTGGGGAAAAGAGAAATATTGGAACAGAAATTGAGCAGTTGGAACACTATGTTTGTATCTCAGTTACATTAAATGCATTAACAAATACATTTTTTGCTTGCAAAAAATTAAACCAATAACAGGTATATTTATGTCTAATATCACCGGTCCCAGTGGTGAGACTTGCCAGCACTTATTAGCAGAATAACATTACATCGTTTTTATTCTGTGGAAAACGAAAGATTGATCTGGTGGCCAGATTTGTGAATGACTTACAGACGTGGCCATATAAATAACGTAAATAAAATGCTGTCCTGATTTGTCCTGTATTTTCGGACTAACAAATAACTAACAAAATGACTTGTTCATTCTTCCATTGTTTTGGGGTGGTATACTGTAGTTTTACGTGAAATTATGTGTGAAGTTTTTCCTACAAGCTACAAGTCTCTCAGGCTTATTTAGCCTAAAGGTAACAGTTTCTGTTGTGCTGTGGGAAAATGACACACAAAAGCAGCCAGGAGCTACAAAAGTTCCTGGTTGAGATGGCTCAGGAACTTAGAACCAGGTTCCTGAACTTCAATGTAAAAGCGTCTAAAGCGGGCGCCAGTTCTCCCACATCCCGATCTGTCTGCCCAAACTTGCCATAGCAATCAGGCATCTTTATGTCCAAGCATATCAAGTTGCCACTCCAGAATTGATCGGCAGGGCATAAATCGCGCAGTGATGAATGCTTATTAGTCTTGAGCGAAATCTGATCACCCCACACCCGGCGCCAAGCGAGGAAGACAGAACAAGACCTGAGATGCCAGGCCTCACTCTCGCCAGGCACTGGGATGCAGCTGTTCTCATGGCAACGTTCTCATGGCAACATTCCTATGGCAGCGTTTGGCCTTGAGTACTCCACACAGCGTGGCCGACATCGCAGGCATGTAAACAAAAGCCCATTCAGTTCCTCCATACATTAATAAAATACACTTCTCAGAGTGGGATAGAGGCGTGGAGGGACACCCTGGGTAAATTTGCCGTCCTTCATCTGGAATTAAATTCAGTAATATTGCCGAAAAACTGGGATGGAAGCAGAGACGAAAGCAATTGAACGTGGGCTGATTTATTTTTTTTTCCTCCAAGGGCTTTCACTGGGTTGATTCACTGTGAAAAGACGGAGTGGGTGAGAGGCATGCTTCCTGGCCCCAGCTGCATGATGGTGTCACAGGCTCAGGTGCTCCACATCTCGTCCCTGCTGCCTCTGCTGCCGTGAACCAGCCGTTGCATTCCCACCTCTCCAATCTGCCTCTCAGGTGGTGACCCCCGCTGGCTGAGGGCCCCTCTGAGGGGCATCCCGATGGACGGCTAGCGTCTGAACCACCCGGACATTTTCACTTCCGCTGAAAGCAGTCCTCATTTGATGTGTATCAGCTCAGTGTTTGCTAGTCACGGCCTACATTATAATTCAGACATTTACAAACCCCCCCACCCCCTGCCTACCGGCTCATTTGTAACGATCGTTAGTGTTTTCTGTGCGAGATGACGGCATCAGGATGTGCGCCGTGAGCTCGCACCCAGAGCCGGCTGTATTTCTGCAAAGACTTCACTGCCAGATCCCTTGTTCTGTCCTTCAGCTCACAGCGCCAACGCAGATCCGGGCTTCTGCTCGTTCCTCGAATGCCGTAATAACGATGATACCTATTCAAGGGCCCGAGCTGCCGTCAAGCTGCCTTGTTCTGTCTGTTTAATTGTTTATAATGGGGATTAGTGCAAATGTTTGGTGGTCTAATTCAATAGACGGCATCTTAATATTTCACAGCTGCCACATGCCACGCTCACAAACACGACAGCGAGCGTATTGTCGGAGGGAAGCAGGAGGTGCAGCATTAATCACCGAAGGCTCTATCCATGAATATTACTGTCTATCTGGGCCTCGTGCTCGCTTATATGACACGTCAGGCCAACGGAGCGGTGCCCTGAAGAAATGGATCGGCCTGTTAATTAGTAGTAATTAAGCTGAGTGCTCGTTAGCGGTGATGAAGTGCCCTGATGCTGCTGTGGAGCCCTCTGAGGTGGATCTCTCCAGGCTTAAGTTTAGACTGCTTAAGCTTTGGGTGTTTGCTTCCCACCCATCCTGGTTCTGACGTCTTGCTGCTTTAGGATCCGTTTGGAAGCTTCCAGAATTCAGTATTAGCATTAGACTGGAGCGTTGCTCCGCAAGGTCAGGCTGAATGACAGGAGGAGGAAAGCTGCCCAGTACCGGAAAGGTGGTCTCCATCCTTACCAGTAAGTGCAGACTAAGTGGCACGTCAGGTGTGGAGGCTGGTATAGTGAAAGGACTCCGAGCCTGTTTCCAGGATTGGTGGCGAGTGTCTCGGCCCTCCATTTTGTAGCCTTTGTGCTGTGCAGCCACGTGGGAGACACTCAGACTGTTTGCAGAGACTCAGGACGTGGCTGTCTGCTAGCTAATACGAGTAGAACCTCACCTCCATTTAGTATGAACCGCGGGGCATTCCTGTCCTGGTTCACCTTGTGCCCGCTCGTGGACCTGGCTCAGCTAGCCTTAGTGGCCCCTCTTAGAGAGATGTCACTGGGTTTTGGTTGATTGCGTGACATGAAGCTGAAATATCAGGAGGTCGATGGGCTGTGTGAAAGAAACAGCAGATGAGCTCACGACTGGAGGGAGGTGCCAAGATCTAAATAAGCCCACAGCGGTGGTGAGAATGAGGGCGGGGCCTTGAGGGCCCTTAGGACAGCAGTGGAGCATCTGCTCCGTCAGAAGGACTCTGTTGCCTTCTAATTACCACTACTGCTGTCGTGGGCCGTTATTCTTTATATAGTTTTGTCAATTTGTCATATTATATGTGTGCCAGGCATGGGATTTGAATCCACAACCCTCCGGACACGGGTGCAGATTCCTTACCCACCGAGCTACATACTCCCCCATAATGGTTATTCCACTCCCCTTCTAGCCCCCACCCCTAGCTCGTAAGAAGAGGTACAGTGAAAGTAGGCGTGGCCACGTGTTCAGGATGAAGAGGAAAAGACCACAGTGCGAACACAAATCATATGTGTACTGTATGTGTACTGTATGTGTACTGTATGTGTACTGTATGTGACTGAGGCAGAGCAGAAATGCACTGTAGTTATGTGACAGATCGCTTCCTCATGGTCACTCGCGTGCTGGGAGCTGTCGTAAAGCTCAAGACCAGCCACCGATTTCACAGCTTCCAGAGTATAGACTGCCCCCTCTACCTCCATAATGTTCTTCTCATTTGTTACTGGGAGACCTCGCTCATGTCCCAGCTGTAGACTTTTCTGTGGATGTTGTACAGGGGGAAGATGGGGATCTTCCCCCTGCACAACCCCCTTCTACCTGTGAATTTAGATCTAACTTATTTACCTGATGCTTTTATCCAAAGTAAGAGTAGAGGGAAGGATTGCGATATCTTTATGTGTGCTACCTGGCACATGAGCCCCCCATTTGCACTGGTAGAACAATGCTCTAGTTCTTGACCTACAATAACTACTACATGTAGCTACAGGAACTACAGGAGCTACTACATGTAGCTACAGGAACTACGGGTGCTACTACATGTAGCTATAAGAACTACAGGAACTACATGCTGTGAATGCAGTTTGCTGTTCCCCCAGTATATCCCCTGAGCTCAGATGGCTCCTCTCACTCCACAGTCTCATGTAGCCTGCAGTCACAGGATCGCTTTGACGCTGCTGTGACTAATGACAAAATCGCCATTTGCCTCTCCACTGCCTCTTACCACCGCCACTCCCCTCCATGCCAAATCTTTCCCCCCTATTTATGAGGAGTGAGCAGCTGTGCAGTGACCACAGCGGTCTACTTGGTGCCAGTGAAACAGCACCCGCCCACTCCCCCAGCTGACAGCTCACCGAGCTGAGCGCCTTGTTGGACCGGGTACAGCTTGTGCCCTTTACATGAGTCGGCCCCCTGTTGCTTGAGTATCAGGTGTGTATCCATAAACAGGAAGCAGCTGGGGGCCCCAGGGCAGTGTTTCTCTCTGTGGCCTTTACTCGAAATCTGAACATTGAAAATGCTAAACAGCATATTTCTGAGATGTTCCATGTAAGACGTCATGCGGCAGCCGGTCGGATTTGAGATTCTTTTTCTTCATTCCTATTGGCCAGATCACTGGCTTCTGGGGGTTTTATGAAAAATGATTGGTTCAGAGAGAGAACCAATCAGACTGTAGAGGAGGTGGGTCCAAGCAACTAGAGGAGGCGGGACCATCAGATGTCTTAGTCCCGCCATCTCTAGTTGCTTG
>JAODLD010000120.1:675341-694138 GCA_026781065.1 Mormyrops boulengeri
AGAAACTTTTATTGTCATCCTTAGCCTCCAATGCAATCTTTCTTTCTACATTCCTCTTGGAGAGTCTAATGTTGTTTACTAATAGGTGATATAAAGAAACCACAGTGAAACTGGGAGGGTGGGGTACTTGGCATATGGTGCAGCACATTGTTCTATGCACCCACTGCCCATAGCAACAGCAGAACATCTGGGGGCAGATAAGTGTGTGACTCCAGACAGGTGATTCCAGCTGCCATCTCTGAAATCTGTTCTGACGGGGATTATCTGAGAGCAGAACAAAAGTGAACTTTGATTAAAAAAGAAAGATTATATTTGCTGCACTAGTGTGTTTTGTATGGCCTTATGTTAATCAGATGATGGGGTTTATCCTGTCTTTGTGCTATTGCCAGGTGGTCTGAGAACTGGGACTGGGTGACATTTCCTGTCCTTGCTTGCAGGAATTTAATTGCATTTGTAGGTCACCATCCAGTGGAATGTCTATCAAAGAGGTGCTTGTGAGCTTGCAGAAGTGGAAAGTTTTGGTCCAGAAAGTACAAATCCAGACCAAGTTTTTGTTTCAGCCAACCAGTTGAATCCTCTGTGACTGTGATTCTTTATACTAAACCACTTGGTTGAAACAAACCCTTGGTCTGGATCTGTACTTTCTGGACCTGAACTTTCCACCTCTGCAGGCTTGTCTCTCCAGCGGGTCCATAAATTATTATCAGAATTGAATTTCTCCCAAACCAGATGAGCAGTCAAACTCGTTTCTTCTTGGTCCGGAATATAATATAATTATGGGTCATTGAGTGTAATTTCTTCTTGTCGTGAAGTCTGAGCACAGTGCTTCACCCCACTGCAGAAGATCTTCATGAAGACTTCAGCCCAGCATCTGTTTGCTCCCACCAATGGTAACGCCCAACCTCTGTAATCCACTGGACAGCCCTCCCCCAAATGCACCCCATGAGCTGGTCAGAGCACCTTCCCTGTGCCCCTACATGATGTCTTATGGACAGCCCGTTCAGTGTCCTCGTAGCATTAGACATACTGTATGTTTTTGTATCAGATGGGCACTTTGAAGAGGGTCTCCTTACAATATGATAGTTTGACCTCAGTAACTCATGCAGGGTAACTTTTTTCTTAGAAATCTCTCTGTATCTGTGCTTATCTGGGTCAAAAGGCCCTGCAGGGATCCCTGAGCATTCAGAGGCAGTATGCTTAATTGAAATGGGGTTCTGATTCATAACATTTAATGGGCTTTAATGTTTCCACTAACTGAAAGTCTTTCTATCTACAAAGCAAATTACAAGGTAATGAGGTTTTTAAAAAATGTTCAGGAAAGTCAGTGTATTTTCCATGAAATCCAAGTACTTCCGCTTACTGTTTGTAACAATATATAAAGATTTGGGATTGAATCGGGCAAAGGGTCACTACACAGGCAGACTTTGTAACAAGCTTTGTTTCTCAGGAGATGTGTGTGGTTCCGTGGGTTTGGACTCCGTGTCCATGATGGCAAGGCCACCAGGTCGCACCCTGTAGCCGGCGGAGTGATTTCACCATCGGGCACTCTACTTCACTTTCTCCAGGGACTAGCTGTACCTGCTCTCTGATTCTCAGTTTTTATTGCTTTGGACAGAAGCATCTGCTAAATGAAAACGTGATATTTTTGCCAGCTGATGTCACTTCCAGCTTTTGGGTTCAGCGAAGCTGACGGTGTGTAAATGTGAGTTCTCGTTTGTTGCACTGCCACACCGAAACCAGCCACCGTGAGGCGCTGTTCTCTGCCTTCCTCCCAAATGCTGCGGCTCTTTGTCACACCCCGAGGCCTTTCTTGGGAAAATGAATTAATGTCTTTCTCCTTGCATGGGGTTGGGGGGGGGCACATATTTTGAATCAAACATCAGCACGTCCACAGCTGAGAGGCATGCCTGTGTACGCTAGTTTCATCCTCTTGCTTAGAGAGAGCAATAACTGACACACGACATCAAACAACTTATGCACTGCCTCTTGTATGCAGTTATTTCAGTTCCGGCCTGTTGCCAGGGAAAGTAGGCCAATCCTCACCTCTCTGGTGGGGAGGAACACACACAGCAGGGCCCTACAGTCGGGCCCCATTAATGGAAATGTGAGATATTTGGACAAAACATCTCACGTCTTTTGCTTCCACCTCCTCGGAGTTCATATTGTCCTATTTCAGTCTTGTTGCTGCTGTCTCGAGCACTCTTCCTATTCATCGGGGTGCCTTTTGAAACCCCATCTTTCTTTCATCTGCAATTATTTTAGCTGCGATTATTGTAGCTGAGGCAAAAAAAAAGTAGGTGAAACGTTTTGCTCGAAAGTGGTTTTGCGCTGCATTCTGTTTTGGCTCCTTTCATTCCCAGTGCTAGTTGCATCCAGCCTTTCCCTCCAAGGCCGGGTGCCGGAGAGAGACACGCGAGTGAGTGCATGCGATTGTAAACAGTGAGGAATCCTCGACAAAAGAAAGCTATTTGTCTGGCGGCGTGGCCTCGTTTGAGCGTGCTTCTCAGCTGGCTTCTCAGCTAGTTTCACGATAGAAGGACCACAACATCCCAGAACATGAAAGAATAATCAGAAGCTGCCTGGGTGTTGCTATGCAGAATTAGGACATAAGTCTGGTTTTCAGGCCATATTAGTGGAGTCTGTGTTTGTTTCAGGTCTTTCACACACCCTCAGATGTAAGGGTAAAAATGGTTACCCCAAATGAATCCTACCCTTGCACCTGTCTGACAGGTGGATACAATCCTTATTAGCAACAGTCCTCCGACAGGTTCATCGTGCCACCGCTCCAGCTGGCCTCTTCCTGTTCCACTACACCAGGGGTGGGCAATCTTATCCGCAAAGGGCCGGTGTGTATGCAGGTTTTTGGGGATAACCTTTAGGTCAGCTGTTCAAACCCAGGTGTGAGGACTCTTCAGCCAATCAGTCCTCTAATTAGTAATCTAATTAGGGATTTGCAGCAAAAACCTGCATACACCCTAACCCTAACCCTTTCTGGATAAGATTGCCCACCCCTGCACTACACGCTTCTCTCCATGGAAAACTGTTGGTCTTTTGGGGCTGTGGAAAGTCACAGTTTTTGATATTTCATTTCAAAGACATTTCAGTTGAAGGTTTAGGGTGCTGTGTGGCTGTGTGGGTTAGGATGCAGCTCTTATAAGGTCGCTGGTTCAGATCCCATGGCTGGCAGAGTGATGTCACTGTTGGACTCGCTCCAGCAATACTGACTGATCCTGCTCTCTCACCCTTTCTTGCATGTGACTTTTGAGAAAAATATTGGATAAAAATGTAATTGCCTATATTTCACTCAAGGCCTTGCTGCAGAGCTTATAATGAGTGTACTGATAAATACCAGGCTACAATATAGACATCATATTAAAACATGCACAAGCAGTAGCTTCTGCTTTGACGGTCATTGCTGAAGAGCCATGATAGCTGCTCTGAGAGCAACCATGGGAGAAATAGAAGCTCCTTAAGAGCACCACTGAATAAACGAGTCCAAGCCTAACGAGCGATAGATAGATAGATAGAGATACTTTATTTATCCCGGAGGAAATTCAGGAATAGCCAGTCTATATGGTTACATAGATGTGGGTGATCAGCACCACCCAGTAATGACGCTCTCTTCACACCTGTGTCCTATGATTGGTCCTCCCATGAGCATATCATTAGCAAGTAAATGTACACCAATCGGCCGTAACATTAACACCACTGACAGGTAAAGTGAATAATGCTGATTACCTCATTAAAATGATACCTGACAAGGGTGCCATTATATATTAGGCAAGTGAACAGTCAGTTCTTGAAGCTGATGTGTTGGAAAAAGGAAAAACGGTTAAGCGTAAGGATCTGAGAGATTTTGACAAGGGCCAAATTGTGATGGCTAGACATCTGGGTCAGAGCATATGCAGTGGTCAGTACCTACCAAAAGTGGTCCATGGAAGGCATGGAAGGTAAACTGGCGAGGGGGTCATGGCCACCCAAGGCTTACTGATGTGTGTGGAGAGCAAAAGCTAGTCTGTCTGTTCTGATCTGACCAGAGTGCTACTGTAGCACGAATCGCAGAAAAAGTCAATACGGGCTATGACAGAAGGGTGTCAGAACACACAGAGCATCCCAGCTTGCTGCGTATGGGGCCGCATGGCCACAGTGCCCCTGCTGACCCTTTCCCACCCATAAAAGTGCCTACAAGGGGCACATGAGCATCAGAACTGGACCACGGAGTAACGGGAGAAGGTGGCCTGGTCACGTTTCCTGTTACATCATATGGACAGTCAGGTGTGTGTATGTCGAAGAGATGGAGCCAGGATGCACTATGGGAAGACGGCAAGCTGGAGGCCATATGATGCTAGATAGAAATCGCAGCACTAATGAGAAAGCGAAGGCTCTTTTACCCACCACTGTAGGAAATGATTTCAGCACAGGAACCTCTTTGGATCACATTCCCTTTCAAGTCAGCCAGGTCTCTGTGGTGAACTCTCCTCTTTCTCTCGTTTAGTAAGAGGCCGCCGCACAGGAGACCCAAAGTCCTCAGAGGCGAACTGTGATTGGAGGGATGGTCTAATCTCTCTCTTTTGCCCATAGTGTCAGGTCTTCAAATGAAGGCTCATATATGTGTGGGTGTCTCAGTAGGAATTTCCTAAATTACTGTCAGATATCTGCATGGTGACCCTGGGCATCTTTCCTTATTTTCTGAGCGACCGAACGGTTTTGTTGTGCAGCGGGTCATGGCTAGGGCACCTATGTGAGGAAGCTATGTGAGGAAGGTGAGGAGAAAATGTCCATACGCTCCTGAGAATAACACTGACAAACACAGGAGGACATCATGCCTAGTTCTCCGGATTAGATAGGATGTTAGATAGCAGGGCTTATTATTTGTGTTTTATACGCAGACCATGTTTCAGGGGTCAAACCAACATCATGGATCAAGGTATCGGGTGAATGTGGGATGAAATATGAGGTATTGGGTGGAATGTTGGACCCAGGACCCCAGTCCTGTGATGACACTACCGTTGGTGTCACATCCAGGGTGTTAGTCTACCTTGTGCCCTATGCTGCCTGTGATAGATGGAGCGATATATTATGCTTCCTGAGAGCTAAATGATGCCAATGATAATAAGGTTCAGCCTGCTGAATTTCAGGAAAAGGCTGCAGATGGGTGAAAGTGAGTTACTGTGGTTTAAATTCCCTCCTCCAAAGGAGGAAGTGGGCTGTTAGAATAAGCAGTGGGCCGTGTGACAGAGTGACCGGGAGACGTGGACACCTGAAGGCACAGGTGATAGTCGACGCAGCCTGCAGCGGTCACACTTCCCAGCATGCACCTCCCTGCTCGGTTTGGCCTGCGCTCAGATGTGATGGTTGCCGGGTGATGTTGGCGTGGGGATTGAATAACCTGGTTCCTTCCGGCAGCCCCCATTACAATCAGGCGAGGCGGTGGGAGTTCAAGCCCCCGCTTGACAGCGCTGCTAGAACTTAGTTAGCAGAATAAATTTGCTGGGAAAAACATGAGTAAACAGCAGTATTAAATCAAAGAGAAACAGCGCTTTTGATAAAAAAAGGCTGATTTGTGTATTATTGCTTGGTATTTCACATAAATAATACATCCTGTTTTGTCAGTTTCTTGAAGTGTAATGAACAGAAATAGTCAAACAGAATTTATAGATCTCAGTCTTGACCACAGAATTGCAGGCAAAACTTTGTTTTTCTAGTTCTGTATTTGAGATGACGGGTCGTGCGTGAGGGTCGTTTTCCTGAGCAATATAATTTTTTAGCCTGACAGTTCGCAGTTGAGACAGGCTCGCCCCCGGTCGCCATTACCATGGCGACAGATCCACCTCCCGTATGCGATTCTGACCTGTCTTTCCGAGTGTGGATCTCAGTCATGTCACCTGGCTCACTTAGTGAGGGGTAAACGCAGAAGCAGACAGAGCACATATTAGCCGCAGGGCCCAAAAACACATAGATTACATGGAGATAAGGAGAACTGCACGCCAGGTACAGAAATTAACAGAATATGGCCAATCCATTCATAAATCAGTCCATCTCTCCTCCATAACATCACTTAATCTTAAATGTCAGCAGTAGCAGAGAGATAAAATGGCACTGAGCAAAAAAAAAAATAAGTTGTTTGTGTACTCCAAAGGACTGTTTCATCTTGTCCTCCACCCCATGTTAAATGGCTCTCTCTCACTTTTTCAGGGGCTTTGAAAAGCCAGGCTTCCTTTCTGAGAAACCACAGAATGACAGACAGCCCCCAAGTCAAGCGGGTCCTCCTAATAAGCAGCGGATCCAAACCCTCAAAGGAGCCTTCCCCTCCTGTCCCGCAGAATAAAGCTCACCGGTTCGTGAGCCCAGCCCTTCCACGCCCCGGAGGCTCTGCTCATCTCTATTCGTGGCTGGTCCTTGTCACTTGGCAACCCTCCTGTCTGCTTTTTCATCTCCCCGGCGTTGCATGTCGGGCCTCTGCTTCTGACGTGAGCAATGCATCCACCTCTCCTCCACTTGCTTTTCGAGTTTGTGTGTGCACTTATAAGTGAGTACTGTATATTTGCCACTCTTTAGGGGCTTATTAATTATTAACAGTTAAGGAGTGTGTCCTGTCTTCATGTGCTGAATTCGGCTGTATTTTTGGAACACACAGAACACAGAATGCCCTTTTCACTTTTGCTTGAAAAGTATTCTTAATTGTACTCTGCAGTTTGCACATATAATTGGCAGGTTGCTTCTAATGCACCATGTCCATAAAATCACAATCCATATGTGGCACAAGCTTTGTTTTTTGAATGAAATATGAATCATTTTTAAGCTTGATCAGTCATTATGCAATAGACATCAAGCGTGAAAGAATGACATCTTGTGATTTTCTTTTTGTCAAACAAGGAATGTAGGTCCTGAGCAGCTCTTGGAGAGACGCAAGACTTTACTTGGAAGGTTGGAGGACAGTGTGAGCTATGGGGGAGAAGCTCAGTGCCGTCCCCTGGCTTGCAGACTCCAGTGAGTTCCGGCTCCACTGGGACATGATTTCCCAGCCCCTGCTTAGGAAGGCGATCTCCCATCTTCTCCCCTGTGGCTATGTCCCTAGCTCCATGTGTGACCCAGGAAAGCCAGGAAGGGAGTGGGTGAAGCCCAGTGTCACTCATAATGGCCATCTCCCTTTCCTCTAGTGCTCTGACAGTCCGTAAATGATGTTCTAGGTTTTCTGGAGACACCGCGGCCTGTACCTGATAGAAGGAGGGTACAGCAAGGTCATGGACTGATGCTAGAGCAGATCAAGAAGATGCTGAGGGGTCCTGGACCCATGTGTAAACCTCTGGTAAAGCCAGAAAACCAGTGCGACGACAGCCATGCAGTGCCTCTCTGGAAACTGGACCATGGGCGAGTTTCCTGAAGCCTTCTTAACACTATGTTGTTCGTAAGTTCTATCTTTAAACATAGAAGTTATGAACAACGTAGCGTTAAGAAGGCTTCAGGAAACTCACCCCAGCTTGTGAGGAACATGTTCCTCTAGAAAGAATCACTTTTGATGCAAGAGGCCCTTCCTTAATGACTGTTATGTATGAGTTAATGTAATGCCATGATGTTTCCTCAGACTAGTTGCGGTTGCTTATATGAACGTAGAAAATTCCAGTTACTTGAATATAACGTTCATACTGGGGTTTTACCGCAGATCCAAGCCCACACTTCCAATGCTTGTGCAAGTTGAGTGAAGCAGACCTCCATCATTTAAGATAATAAGTCACACACTACACAGGCAGAACAATTTATATATGCATGTGTCAGGCTGTGATTCATAGCTTAACTTTATGCTTGCATAGATTATGTTTGTACTCTGGACCTTATTTTCATTATTTAAAAATGATTAAGACACTAAGTCTTTTTGCCTGGTGTTACAGGTGTCAGTAAGACTAAAAATTTAGTTACACAACCACCCGTTATATAATGAAAAAAGTTAGGGAAGTATCCCCAGAATGTGTTCACACTCTAGCTTAAATAGATGCACAGGCAGTGTCTCTCATTAACCGACTCGTCTCTGAATGGAGGTTCAATTACCCGTCACCTGCAGTGTAATATCGACCAGAATTACTGGAGAACTACGGATTAACTTCCTCTACGATTATATTCTGCACTCTTGCACATTATGCACACATACTGCCAACTCTGTATACATATTGCACTCTCACACATATAGAGTTGACTTGGCTGCTACTTAATAATTGCACTATTTAAGAGCCCTTTAATTTATTATGACATATATATAGTTCATATTCATATAGTTTTATATGTCTACTACAATTATTACTATGTACATTCATACACATACATAATTACACGTTTAATTATATCATTATCATCATTACTGTTACTGTTAAAATTAATTACCATATAATTATCACATTACCCCATTGCCAGTCTAGTGTTTATTACTTTTCTGTATATACCTTTGCTAATTCTTGTATGTTTTTTGTAATGTCTTCTAAAAGCACCACCAAGGCAAATTCCTTGTATGGAAACATACTTGGCTAATAAAAGGATTCTGATTCTGATTCTGAAATGTTATTCTGCATGATTTTTTAGGTGACGACAATACTCAGTTTTGGCCACAAGGGGGCAGAATGCTGGGGGCAAAATTAATTTTGCATTATTGAGTTAACCTTATAGTCACTTCCATCTAGCGTTTTGAAGAGGTTAATTAATGTATCTTTACATGGCTATGCTTAAAAGTGTAACTACTTCTCAAAAGTACCACTGTTTGTTGCATTGTTAAACGCTGCTTATGTTTGGCACCTGCTTGATGCTTTACAGTACTAAAGTTCCTATTGCAGACTTTTTTTTTAATCACAGCTAACTAGTTATTTTGTATCTACAGTAATCCCTCGTTTATCGCGGTTAATCGGTTCCAGACTAGACCCCGAAGTAGAATTTCCGCGAAGTAGGATTCTTTATTTATAAATTGAATATTTTCGTAGTTAGAGCATAGAAAACCTGTTTACGACCTTCTAAATACGATTTTTAACATTATTATAGAGCCCTCTAGACATGAAATAACACCCTTTAGTCACCATTACACTCGTATTACCCAATATATTAGACAAAAAAAAAGAAAACATGACATATTAGACGTTACAAATATCATATTATTATTGTACGTTCAATTACTGCTATTTTTTGTTGCAGATAAACTACATTTATTTGAATCATGGATCCCAGGAAAAACATTCACGGATAGAAAAAGGCTCGTTTAAATTTAAAATACCGAAAATCAGTGCATATATTGCCCGGTTATTTATAATTAGCATTTCCAGACTCCTTAATGATGTTACAGTCTGGTGCAAACCACAAATTAAAAACCACTGCCTCGCTGTTTAGGTTAATTTTAAATCGGCTTCTTAGACAGACCACCATTGCCGCATTTTCCTTTTTTTTGTAAGTACAGAGGATAACGGTCTTTCAGAAGTTTTACTATGAATCCCTCCCATACGAAAAAATACCATCACAGAACATATTGTGACATTTATTCGCACGTTAAATGTCATCTTACAGATAACATTTTGTGAATATAAACACAATTTTTCGTGTTATTTCTCGTGCAGCATTTCATATTCTTGCAAATTTTGCTTTTGCTTAAAAATTTTCCATGTCAGCAAATAAAATGGGCCTTCATTAGTTCTCATCTACAGGAGATTTAACACAGAGGGACATCTGCGAAACGGAGCAATGAAACACAGCCAAGTGCCAGCAGCTGAGTTAGCAGACCTGAAACAACAAAAAAGATCAGGGTAATTTATCATTTGCTGTTTAGATGGTCATGATGGAATTTGGTCTCAGCAGATGCTTCCCTGCAGCCGGTCCTCGCATCCCCACATGCAAGGTATTGAGTTTATCTCCGTGGAGATGCTATTGGTGAAGCTGGATTGCATTTCCTTGAAAGATGTGTCATTGTATATTTTATTCATTCCCTTGTTCTTCCATGTGCCTGCGGGCATTTATTGCTTATGTGTGTGTTGAATTCCAGCCATATATGTGAGAACAACAGTCATGCTGCAAATATCCATCCATTCTCTGCCACTCATCTGGTTCTGGGTCCGGGGGGGAGCAGTCTAAGCAAAGATGGCCAGACCTACCTCCCCCCAGTTACCTCCTCCAGCTCCTCTGGAGGGATACCAAGACATTCACAGGCCAGTAATCTCTCCAGCATGTCCTGGGCCTGCCCCAGGGTCCCCTCCCAGTTGGACATGCCCGGAACACCTTGTGTCCATGAGACATCCTAGCCCCATGCCTGAACCACTTCAGCTGGTTCCTGCCGATGCGGATGAGCAGAGGCTCTACTTTGAGCCCCTCCCAAATGTCTGAGCTCCTAACCCTCGAAAGGCTGAGCCCAGACACCCTGCAAAGAAAGCATTTTCGCTGCTCGTATCCACAATCTCATTATTTCACTCACTACCCAAAGCTCATGACCATAGGTGAGGTTAAGAATGTAGATCGATCAGTAAATAAAAAGTTTTACCATCTGACTCAGTTCTATCTTCTCTATGACATAACTGCCGACATTGCTCTGATCTACCTGCCACTCTTCTGCTCCATACTTCCCTCACTCATAAACAGGACCCTGAGATGCTTAAACTCCTCCACTTAGGCAGTGACTCATCCCTAACCCGCAGGAGGTAATGTGCCCTTTTCCTGTTCAGAACCATGGCCTCTGAATTTGAGGTGCTGATCCTCAACCTGGCTGCTTCACACTTCACACACTTAACACTGCAAACCGCCCCAGTGCATAAACAGGTTACAGCCCGATGAAGCCAACAGGAAGCCACATCATCAGCAAAAAGCAAAGACGCGACCCTGAGGTCACTAAACCCACAGACCCTGTCCGCCCTTTGGCTGTGCCTAAAAATTCTGTCCATAAAAATGATGAACAGAATCAGTGACAAAGGGCAGCCCAACACCCACCAGGCATGAATCTGACTCACTGCTGGTGATGTGAACCAAGCTCTCGCTCTGGTTATGCAGGGACCTCATGGCCTGTAGCAGCAGGCCCGGCACCCCATACTCCTAAAGCACCCCCCACAGGACCCCCCACGGGACATATGCGAGGGTGAAGAGCTGGTCCACTGTTCCACAACCAGGACGAAATCCGCATTGATCCTCCTGGAAGTGCAACTAACACACAGACCCTCCTCTGCAGTACCCTGGCGTAGACCTTCCTATGAAAGCTGTGGAGTGTGATCACTTTGAAGTTGGAACACTCGGTCCGGTCTACTTTCTTAAAGATTGGGATCTGCCAATCCAAAGGTAAGACAGCCAAGACAGCACAACAACATCCAGAGCCTTCAGGAACTCAGGGTGAATCTCCCTGAAGCATAACAACTTAGGAATTTTTTCATTACCTCAGCCCTTGTGTTGGGCGAGTCCTGCTCAAAGTCCTCTGACTCTACTTTCTCCAAGGAAGGCGTGTCAGCGGGATTCAGGAGGTCCTTGAAGTGCTCCCTCCACCGCCTGACTATAAGCACAGTTGAGATCAATAGCACTCAACCGCACCTGCTGTAAACAGCAAGGGCGAAGCCCCGCTTCCTTCTCCTGAGTTGCCTGTCGGTTTGCCAGAATCTCTTCAAAGCCAAGCGAAAGTCATGTTCTTCTGCAACTGCCAATGCCATAGTCCACTTAGCCTGCCCCTACCTGTCAGCTGATTCTGGGATCCCACAAGCTAAGCAAGCGGTCAGAAGGTCTCCTTCTTCAGCCAGTTCGGGGGTTGCTGCCACTACAGGCACCGTTACAGTCACAGGTCTGCGTAGCCACCTCAGCAGTGGAGTCACACAAGCTCAATGTCTCCATCCTCCCTTGGAGTGTATGAGAAGTACTGCTGGAGATGTGAGTTAAAGATCATCCGGACAGGGGCCTCTGTCAGACACTCCCAACACACTCTCACTATACATTTGGCTCTACCATATCTGCCTGGCATTTTCCCGCACCATCTGATCCAACTCACCACCAGATCAGTGATCATTTGGCAACACAGCTCCTCTCTTCACCTGAGTATCCAATATATATGGTCACAGATCTGACGATATGACCGGAGAATTGATCGTTGATCTACAGTCTCGGGCATCCTAGTGCCAGGTGCACTTATGAACACCCTTATGCTTGAACATGGTGTTCGTTATGTACAAAGTGTGGCTAGCGCCAAAGTCCAACAACAAAGTACTGCTCAGGTTCAGACTGGGCAGGCCGCTCTTCACAATCTCACCCCTCTAGGTTTCACTGTCATTATCCACGTGAACATTAACAGAGGGGGCACCTTCCAACACCCCACCCAAAGTCTCCAGGAAGGTAGGACACTCTGGGCTGGTGTTTGATGCATAAGCAAAGATCACAGTCAGAGCCCGTTCCCTGACTCGAAGTGGAAGGGAGGAGACCCACTCATTCACCAGGGTGATCTCCAACATACTGCTGCCAAAGTAGATGGCTATAGGTAGACCCAGACCTACCCTATGCCCGTCAGGTGAGCCTGACTATATCTAGGTGGTATCCGGATAAAATTAAGAAACTACTCTATCTATCTATCTATCTATCTAAATTAAAAAAAAAATCTGCATTTTTAAATCCTGGCTTAATCTTGGTTCTGCTAGCAGAAGGCTACACTGTGAGGCAGGCTGCTTCCAGGCTCAAAGTTTCTAAGACAGCAGTACATAAGAACAAGATGAGGCAGGGGACACTGGGAATAGCCAAAAACCAGCCAGGTAAAGGGCAGATGCAGCTTCCTAATGTCAGAGATGACAGTCAGCATATCCGGTAGTGACTCATAAATCCTAGGATGACCTCAAGAGACTTTCAAAAAGAATGGGAGACATTAAGTGGTGTGAAGTGCGCTGCTAGGACAAGTTCATAACAGGCTTCTAGAAGCAGGACTGAAGTCCCAGGTAGCAAAGAAGAAGCCCTTCATTAAAGAAAAGCAGGAAAGGGCCAGGCTGCAGTTTGCAAAAAAATGTATATTTTACGCATAAACGGAGCAATGAGTGAAACTGAAAATGTTGCTGTGGGCATGTGTGTGTTTTAGATTTTTCTTATACTGACCATTATGATGCATTATGAAGGCATCTACAGAGATATTTAGATGACAGCTTCATTCGAATCCACTGACAAAGCACCGAAAAGCCAAAGGCATTTTGTCGTAATCGATGACATATGATATACAAAACACAGTTCCAATTTTCTATCAGTATAGAATGTACAAATACTCATCTTTCACTTTTAATACAGATTCTACAATTATCAACCTGCTCACATAAGAGGTATTGATGATATCCCATAATATATTACTATTTAAAACTTTCCTTCTTTGGCATGAGTTATATTTGCGTTATATATTTGTATATTGTGACACCTATTACCATTTATTTGCATTCCAGAAGCCATTGTGGCAATATATTATTTTGCCGCTTTTATAATCCCACCATGATTTAGACAAGTATGTCCCCCTATATAATTATGGCATTTTAGTTAATGCTTTCTGTGCCTGAGATGTGTATCTGCTTTTAGTTATTCCCAAGCTTAGTGGTGGGTGTGAGTTTATGAGTCTGTGATTTGAGTGACCTGGTGGCCTTGTGTGTGCAAAGGGGGAAAGATAAAAGCAAGGTTCGCTGGATGGCTTCTGCTTTTGTTCCTCCATCCATGGGCCGCTGGCTGAGGTAACCCCCAGTTACCAGTTACTTAATGAATCTTCCAGTTTTCCTTTTTAGTTTTAGTGCACTAACCACATAATCATCAATTGAGTGAGGGAAGTATGGAGCAGAAGAGTGGCAGGTAGATCAGAGCAATGTCGGCAGCTATGTCATAGAGAAGATAGAACTGAGTCAGATGGCAAAACTTTTTATTTACTGATCTCTGCGGAGCCGTATAATCAGAACCAGACTTCATTCACAGGCCATTCTACATGTCCAAGGAATTTGCTGTGGTGAATTGGTTACACAGAATACAGTTATGCAACATCAAGACATTACACAAAATATTAACTTTGGAGAATATTAGCTAGACTATGCGATATACTGTACACTATACAATACAGTGGATTGTACACAATATTGCAGTGAAGAGGAACATACTGAGTTAATATACATTTTACCTATTTTTTTTTGGTTATAGCAGTTTATACAGCTGCAAGCAATAATAATAATAATAGTAATAATAATGTTTAGAGTCTTTCCAAGGAAGCATAGCTCACACATCAAGCGACACCCGGCATATAAGCTTGGGGACTCTCCTACAGAGCTAAAATATTGCAGGTTTAAAAATACATTTTAATCATCGCTTGATTTCCGACTTAGACACTGAACAAGATAGCTGACAATCCAAACAACTTCAGTAACATAATTAAGATCTGAGGAGGAGCCAAAACGAGGACAAACCAGTGGTGCTCAAGGACCACGTGGCACCCTCTGCATGTGGATTAGCCAGGGGTAAATGAGCGCACTGGTCAGTAACTGCACTGCATGGGGACTAGCCAGGGGTAAATGAGCACAGTACACAATAACTGCACTGCATGGGGACTAGCCAGGGGTAAGTCAGTGCACTGCACAGTAACTGCAATGCATGGGGATTGGCCAGGGGTAAGTGATTGCACAGGTCAGTAACTGCACTGCATGGGGATTACCCAAGGGTAAGTGAGCGCACTGTGCAATAACTGCACTGCATGGGGATTAACCAAGGGTAAGTGAGCGCACTGTGCAATAACTGCACTGCATGGGGATTAGCCAGGGGTAAGTGAGCGCACTGGTCAGTAACTGCACTGCATGGGGACTAGCCAGGGGTAAATGAGCACAGTACACAATAACTGCACTGCATGGGGACTAGCCAGGGGTAAGTCAGTGCACTGCACAGTAACTGCAATGCATGGGGATTGGCCAGGGGTAAGTGATTGCACAGGTCAGTAACTGCACTGCATGGGGATTACCCAAGGGTAAGTGAGCGCACTGTGCAATAACTGCACTGCATGGGGATTAACCAAGGGTAAGTGAGCGCACTGTGCAATAACTGCACTGCATGGGGATTAGCCAGGGGTAAGTGAGCGCACCTTTACCCCAGCCCTGCCCTAAACTTAATCATAAGTAACAAAACAAAATACAACATTTTTTTGACAGTTTTTTCATTGCATTCACCAATTTTTTATAAAATTGAGTTTCCCCTTGTGGGGACTGAAAAATGGTCCCAGCAACATCAAAATAACAGGTCTTTATCACATTGTGGGATATATATATATAAAATCCTCTCGCACACACCCACCCGATACCTGATTCCCTTTGTGATATACATGCTAGAAATATCTTATCCTAACCTAACCTTGTGGGCTTGTCTATTTCAGGGCTTTGTGGAGGGGTGGCAGTACTGCTTAAGTTCCGTCCCCATGCCATCCACTTTCTCTGCCTGTCTCGACCTCTCTTTTCTTCCCTGCCTCACCGTCTCTCTTCCATCTCTCACATTCGCTCCAGAAGTACCTTTTCCTTTGTTCTGCATCAGCATGTCTTCAGTGTACCTCACGGTATTATCCAGTTCAGATATCCTTGTACTTCATAGCTACAAAAATACCAGCACCGAAACAGTAATGGGAGATATATCTTTTAGTAAAGCCTTGTTAACTATGAGTTTTCCGCCACAGTGTTGAAAATCTGAGATCGCCAAAGTCCATTTGTGCGTAAAAATGATCGAATTTCAATAGGAAGTGACAGACAAGCTTACCACTTGATGTACCATGCTGTTCTGAAGACTTCGATGATGTAATTTTCTCATAAATTATGTCAAAAGCATTATATCATTATTTTAAGGGGAGCCGAAAGTGGTTGCATTACGGGATTGAAATGAACACAAGGACAATAGTAAACGGTTTAAGTATTATTTAACATTGTTTACTCCAAATGAATTGTGTTATTGTTATGATGGTTAATGGGGACAGGCAAAATTCCTGAACAACAAACATATAGATGTTGCAATGAATTTCAGTTTCTCTCTTGTACTGCACATTAAAAGAATGCAAGACTTTGATATGCAGTAGCTGAAGTGTATTTTTATCAATGATCTGAAAAGTCTAATCAGTGGTATATCTTGGGACATTAAAAGTACTAAAATGGCACCTAATTTGTAGAATGACCCAAAAATGGTCATGGGAATAATAAGCCATGGTGTTTCCAAATGGGAGACATGATATATAAAAGCTAGTGATAATCCCCTCCAATGTATTTACGCTCACTGCTCATGTAGAGGAGGGGGTCCCAACACCCAGCAGAGAGAGAAATATGTCCCACTGACACCCCCCCCCCAGTCTAAGATAAGGGAGGTTAAAACACCACATGACACCACATATAAATAAAAGATCTAACAGAACGTGTGGAACTCGGAGAGAGAGCCCCAGTGCACAACCAGAGATGGAGAAAGAGTAGATAAGCCATCCACCGGCGGCTGTGCTCTGGGAGATCACACCTGAACACACCTGTCCAAAAACACCAAACAGTCCATTCTGACATTAGCCAAACATTCAGCAGAGGCTAAACTGACAAAGCTCTTCGTGTGAAGACAGTTTGGAAATGGATGGATGGGACCCTTTGAACCTCACTAGGGTAAACAGCCTGAATGAAGGATGGATGGAATGGAGGCTAGGAAGCGTTGCAGTGATGTCATCACACTGTGGAATGATGCCATCAAATCTGCTCTTTATAAACTTGCACATGACTGTGTGGGTGTAAGAGATCCCAGCACGTAAAATCTGTTTGCACACTCCCCCTCCCTAAAAACATTAATGTCAGACCAAGCCCCCCCTCTGGCCCCCAAACATCTATGGAAGCAACTTGGTTGAGGATGAAGGTAAGAGGTACTGCAGAATTTCTGTAGTCTACCCACCACCCCAAGTGCAACTTCAAACAGAGCTGCTCACAGATTGTACCAAATTACACACATGCATTCAGGTCCACTTCTGCTAAAAGCCAATCACAGGGACTTTGAGTCAGACACATGTGGGTTAGAAGCCAGGTGTGGTCTTCTTCTGGAACTTCAATTCATTTACAAAGAGAGAGCTCCACATTTCAGACACTGTTCAGTATTCAGTTTGCACCTGGAAGCTGACCACATTGATAATGATAGGAATGAGCCATTTCCACAGGACATTAAATTGGACAGTTTTCGGACCAGCTTACTCACAGCTGATAGCGCTGGGTGCTGTGTAAGATAGGGGCCCGGTGTTTTCTCTGGGTCCGATTGCTGGGGAGGCAGGAGCTTAATGAGCACAGAGCAGCTGAAATAGCCAATTCCCACCGTCATGATGGGCATTGACAAACAGAGCGGTCTGGAGCGATTCGCGCGGTATTAGAGTTGGCGTGCGCTGTGACCATCGGCACCTGGTGGAATAATGGAGGGTGCACCGACACCACTGACCGGCGAGCGACTCCGTAATCAGAGGAGGCACGTCGAGAGCCGGGCCTCCAGAGGGGACTGGGGGGCCAGCTCAGAAGGTCTGTTTCCATAACATTTGGAAGAGATGGTCAAAGAGGGCTGCAGCATTCTCGGAAACCTTCGGCAATCTCTCAGGACCTGAAGTGAGAAACCAACATAAACTCCATCATAAAAAAGACCCAGCGGAGGATGCATTTCCTGATCCAGCTGAAGAAGTTCATCCTGGCACAGGAGTCAATAATCTATTTCTACATAGCGTTCATTCAGTCTCTTCTCAGTTAGTCCATCGCAATCTGGTCTAGATCAGCAACCCAAAAGAGCCTAAAATGAGCAGTCAGGGCTGCAAAAAAGATCATCGGCATCAACCTGGCCACGTTGTAGGATGAAGGCGTCAAACTTAAGTCCTGGGCGGCCGGAGCCCTGTGCAGCTTAGTACTTTCCCTATTCCACCACTAATGATTCAGACCACTTTCTCACTTATTTGATCTTGTCTCAGAATTGAAAGCATGTGTGTTAATTGTGCATGTATATTATCAACTGTATGAACGCTAAGGTGTCATTTAAGCAGGTCAGGCAGCCATTGACACTTACTTGGCTAAGAAACATGATTCCGATTTGGATTGTTCAGTTAGTCCACTAGACATAGGCAGCTGCTTAGGGCGCCACCTTCTGGTGGAGGCTTTGCCAGTGATGTTTTCCTAAGGCCCTGCTTGGGCTTCAGCCAGCGCTAGGCATGTGTCAAAGGTGGCGAGTGACAGATGACAGCCAGACGTCGCCCATACCTGAGTTCACCTCAATGTCCCCCACTGAGCACCCTCCCACCTCCTGGCTTCCCGCGAAGGGCACATCTGAAAGCTTCTCATTTATTTATCAAGGTCCACCATGGAGGAGGCCCTGCGCCGCAGCCAGCCTGTACCAGATGTTCAAAATCCATCGCTTGGCAAATCAAAACACTCAAAATTAGATTTTTTTCCCTTAAAGTCGCACAACAACATAAACGTCAAGACCATTACCTTCCAAAAATGTAATTGAAGTATGTTTTACAACAATTTATTCCGTTCCAAAGAAACATCTGTCTGAGTTTTGTGTTAAATGATTTACTCTTTCACTGTTGATGCTGGTGTATTGATCATATGTCACTGAAAATTCAGATCACCTGCGTGAGCAGAGAGTAACCAGCAGGAGTCCCAGTTTGCCCTTTTGCATCCTGCTGCTTTGCTGATTTGATCAATTTAATAACTGGCATTGGAGAATTAGCTTTGGGGGGGGGGGGGGGGGGGCGGGGGTGGGACGCCCAAGCCAACCCGCCAATTACGGGGGTGGGGGGGGCAAAAAGACCAACCCGGGGAGGCAGGGACCCCGCAACATGG
>JAODLD010000120.1:754780-765207 GCA_026781065.1 Mormyrops boulengeri
CAGGGCCGTAGTCAGCTATGAGGTCACCCAGGTCCGGACAGGGCCGTAGTCAGATATGAGGTCACCCAGGTCCGGACAGGGCCGTAGTCAGCTATGAGGTCACCCAGGTCCGGACAGGGCCGTAGTCAGCTATGAGGTCACCCAGGTCCGGACAGGGCCGTAGTCAGATATGAGGTCACCCAGGTCCGGACCTCGATCATTTTAAAGAGCATAAAATAAATTTTACAGCTAAATATTCCCCTGAATAAAAAAATTGCCTAACTAACGTTTCACATAACTATTTACTTTACAAAAATAAACAGCTTATGAAGGGGAAGGTATCAATAATGTGATTGACGAGACCCACCCCTCACCCCCGGGTCCCAGACCTCAAAATTTCTCGAACCCTATCCACAGCCCTGCTTGAGACCCCCCCGATCAGCAAGTTATTGTAGATGACCCCAAAGTCCAGGGCCGATTTTTAATCCCAGTACAGCCTTGCTTCAATCCGAATTAAGTGTTATGTTACACTGTAGAAACTAAATAAATCTTAAAATCTGTGGGTTGTAAGGCCAGAAAAACATTATCCATTAATAATGACAACATCCAAACTGCATCATGGGTAAGAACTAAGGTACCAGATCCAACTTTTACTAGGAGCTAAATTCAAAAGTCTCCCACTTTTAAAATTCCTCTTTAATCTTCCTGTGAAATGCTTACTGTAAAACAAGATGAGCTCTCCTTGTTTCTGTAGTCCGTAAACGAATGTCAGGCGTGAAGATGCCTCAGGCCTTCGATGAAAACACCTCGATTTCTTTTTAACGCTCTCTGAAGAGCCTTGACAAACTTTCCCTGGGATCAACTGAAGTGTGTTTCTATTGCTGGCCTTTGGAGGAGACAGAATAGAGTTTTAGATTTGGATTATAGGCCTTCATATTCTCAAGGGTACAGTTATAATATTCGTGATTTGTACGTTGGAGATGAGGGGAAATTGTGTTTTTTTCCATTTTTGAATAAAAAGTGAGATATTTACAATAGGCTTGTGATAAATCAACTGCGTAAATCTCGAAAAGGTTCATTATGTCAAAACATTTTCTGAAGGGTCTTGAAAAGGTCCCACTTTACCCCAGCGCTCAGCTTCTCACGACATACTGAAAGGAGATTACTGCAAACTCTCAGCTATTTTCTCCTGATCCTCAGTGGTTAAATATTTAACATGCCATTTATTCCTCAAATAGCAGTTTACAAGAAATAATTGGTGTAGCAGAGGTACTTTATCACATTAAAAAATGAGTTATCCTAATACTATTTTGGGTGAGCTGCACCCCCCCCCCCTCCCCCCAACACACACACACACACACCCCTGTACTCATATCTTTGAAAAAATGTCCCCATAATGTCAAAATATCAGGTATTTATCACATTGTGGGAACATTTGGTCCCCACAATGCAATATATACCACAATGCAATATATACACACACACACACGTGTGTGTGTGTGTGTGTGTGTGTGCAGCTAACCTACAGAAGTATTATATTTCCCAGACTGGTATTTCTTTTCGAGGGAAGTGAGAGTGTGTGTGTGTGTGTGTGTGTGTGGTGCAGTGGTGTATTTATGGATTTATATGATTTACCTCCTCACATATCGCACAGTTCATCCGTTGTTCACACTCTGAATGTTCATAGTATCATGTTCTTTCTTTTAATCAATTTTATACGCGATAAGGAGAAAGACAGCAGGCAGAAATGGAGTGTAAACGGCACGCAACCGGCACTGGGTTTGGAATCACATATGAACCAGCAACAACGGAGGTGAGCGGGATCGAAACAGCCGAGCCGTCTCCCGGGGTCCCTGGGTGACCAGTTTTCCGTGAAAGCGCTTTTCGCTTTCTGATGGGAGTACATCGCTCTGCCATTGAAGCTGTGAGCTGTCAGTTAGCTACACAGTTTGTCAGTAATTATGGTGAACATTATAATAAAATAAACAAAGTGTTCAAAATAAACAAGGGCAAGCACCTTTAAATATTTCTTTTTAGTAACTCGAGCGTTCTGTTTGTCAGGATATTTCGTTTGTCTGTGTATTTAAAAAAAAATCTGTTTGTATTACATTTACTTTGTTTGCACAATGTGTACTGTTCTGTACCCTGTCTATTTGGCAGTATATGTTTATGTTTATCTGTGTACTATGTTCTTGCTGCTGTATGCATCAGAATTCACCTTGTGATCAATAAAGTTAATTATACATAATCTTAATAATACCACAACAGGATG
Organism: Mormyrops boulengeri; assembly: GCA_026781065.1. Lineage (NCBI taxonomy): Eukaryota > Metazoa > Chordata > Actinopteri > Osteoglossiformes > Mormyridae > Mormyrops > Mormyrops boulengeri. The sequence goes on from JAODLD010000120.1 coordinate 757,032, forward strand.
AAAATAATTAATAAAATAGACTTATTTAAAAACATTGTTATTTCCTGGCCAGAAATAGTTCTTTAGTTTTTGCATTCAGTCAACCTATTATTAATAGTTAGTGTTTTCTTTTTCATTGGTATTTGTTTAGGCTTAACTATCGTACAGGATTTCAGAGCCATCTGAGTAGCACAAACGCCTGCGTTCCCAGAATTTAAACTCGCTGAATCGTGAAAGACGCTCTATTACCTGCGTTACAAAACACATTGTATTCGGCTCACAAAAACAGGGGGAACAGGATGAAATATTCATTTGGCCTGTGTATCAAATTCCTTTGGTAAAGAATGGAGAGAAGAGAGTGGCCGCTTAAACAGGAAATCGGGCATTTCAACAATAGCTTCAAATGTGGGAAAAAGAAAGAACGTTTTTTTTTACCCCCTATTCTCCGTATACGCTACCCAAGATAGCCAATTACCGTAAGCAACCTTATCCAGAATAACCGATGGAGCTCTCTGTTGTTTATGTGGAACTGTGCACAAGTAAGGGTTGTGCCATAATTAGCAAAGACAAACAAAGGTTAATCTAATCCTACCTCTTGCTGGTATGTGGTGGGCGCTAGTGGTGCCGCCCCCTTTCTGTTGATCGGGGCGACCTTTCCCTGCTGTTGGCCGACTCTTGGTTTTGTGCATCCCGAATCTGCACCTATTTATCAGTGAGCAAAACAATGCGAAGTAACCTTAAGATACATCAGTCATCAAAACAGTACTTTAATTAAAAGAAGTGGTTACTGGAAGCTGGTGTTCTTGAAGTCAACCTGTGACACTCCATACATAAGTGTCTAGTCACCCCTGACCTGCGATTTTGGATTATCCATAATTATTTATTTTTAACCTGATTGACCTTAGCCTGCCTACCGACACTCTGTATCGTGGGCCATTTGTATTTTGACTTTCTATAGTAAAACTCTATTCCTGGATATATATCTGGCGGAGACCCTCCGCTGTTGCACACGTGTTTGTTTTCCCCTGGCTGTCATCGACAAATCGCGGATGACCTCTTACACCTGCTCCCCTAACCCTGCAGCTTCACACCTAAATATCAGATACTTCTCTATCTCTATCGTCACCTGGTTATGCATATCCCCCCTCCCCCCACTAGACACGCAGCAATCTTGAGAAAAGCCCACAGAGGTATTGACAGAGCAGGGGTACTCAAGCCTGGTGCTACAATGGCGTCATTAAGGCCGTGCTGATGGACTGGTGTTAATGGTCGGTAAGCTGCCAGCTGCACACCAGCCCAGTTCATTCACTTCTTTCCATAAACATACATTAAAAAAAAAAAGTAGTTTTGACCTCCACTGGATAACTGATTACACAGATAAACAATCGGGTTTTATGTGACTCTCTCAATTCAATAAATAATTTCAAATGTAACTCCCAGTTGTGTGTTTATTTTTGCCGCTGGTTGTAAAAATATGGCTGTGGAATGTGTTGCGGAGAAGAGGGGAATTTGGAAGTACACAATCCCCATTGTTAGCCCAACACCCGGGGCGTGAAAGAGTGCCAGGGGTCCCACTGATAAACTATGACTTGCCAGCAGCCATAATTCACACACATCACTCTTTCTGCCAGCACCCAGCACCAAAGCTTAATGAATTAAACCTCAACGGGGATTCGTATCCACCTTCGTTTTTTTTCGAAGCGATAAAGCATGGAAAATTGTAAATGAGTTACAAATGTTTCTCTGTAACTGGGTGGAAGATGAACACGCATATTTTTCACACAACTTTCAGTGTGGGCAGTGGTAGCTTAATGGTTAGGGAAGCACGCTTAAAATTGAAAGATTGCAGGTTCAAATCTCTGACCGACAACGCACCACTGAGGTACCCTGGTGCTGAATTAGTTGCCCCCTGCTATGACACAACGTCACCTATGGGTTAAATGCAGAGGACACAATTCGTTGTTGTGTTGTGCCAACAATGATTTCTAATCTATTTCTACGAAATAGGGTTTTCAAACCAAATGTGCTTCTTCCAAACTTCGCCACTAGGTGGGGATAGCGTTCCACAGCAGGCCCAAACGACAGAAAAGGTAAAGGTGTCCTGAAGTTCGGTTCTGGAGTCTATCTGGCGTTTCCTTCCTGTAGAATGTTGGTATGGTCTTGCCATTCCATCCATTGCTCCCCTTCCCTGTTGCCAGTCTCTGCTGGGCCCTTGGGAATCTTTACCTCTCAACCAACGCTTTCTGTTTCACGTCGGTGTTTCCCCGGCCCTGTTCCGGCACAATGTGCCACTCTGACAGCTCGACCCAGCCCCTCCTACCAAACCATGCGGTATGGAAAGGCGTGGCCCCGCCCCCTCCCTAATTTTTAAGGCTAATCTGGAAAATGTAAAATTCCACCACAAACATGTCCTGGTTTCTGATTATTGCCTAACTGTAAACAGCTGTGTTTTTCAGATGCAGGCCCTGGTACAGATTCTCGCTGACAACTGGATGAATAGGGAGAATGAATGAGCCTCTTTATAAGTTAAACATGTGACCTTCTTTTAAAAACGGCAGAAATTCTCAATGCAGGTTGTGACACAATGCAGCTGAAAAGCCAGTCCGTCTGCTGACTCTCAGCAGAGCATAATCGGGATACCAGGCAAGTTGTATCTATATGGTACAAGCAGAAGGGCATTCTGGGTAAGAAGTATGAGGCAATGGGATGAGCCAGTTGCTTAGGTGATGACGCAAGCATGAACAAGTTGTTGGGCTGCCGTTCATCGTAGTAGCGCAATGCTAGACGTCAGTCCAATTGGCCAAAGCGGCTACAGGAAGGCGTTCCCGAGGATCCCTTTGTGGGAGCTGTTTTGGCTGCGCCTCCTGCAACAAACCCCATTGTCTGGGCTCCCTGTTAACAAGAAGGGCAGCTCCTCCCCAAGACACTGACGTCGCTCCTCGCCAACCCGTATTTCATGATCAAGAGACAGGAAATGAGAAATGGTCAAATGTGCACAGAGACATGACCCAGGAGGCGGCAGGGGGGACTGGGGGGGCGGGGGCAGAGCCCACACGAGCGATCACACGGCCGGACCACTGATCAAAAGCCCGGCCAGCCCCTGGCCCCCAGCAATGTGCCCCCAACGTAAACAGGAAGGCCCCGCCACATGAAAACACCGAGCCACTTTCCCCTTCTGCTTAGAGAGCAGGAAAAGACTGCCTGGGATATAGATCCAGTCCCCGGGATCATGTGATCTCATGGCTACCTCACATCTGTCCTCTTTTCCTGGCCCTACATCATCTTTTGGGGTGCGGGAGCAGCCTCCAGCATCGTATTATGTTACCATGTTGTGACAATGTTGAAAGAGCATTATGAGAAGGTTACACATCGACTAGCTGTGTGTACAACACGATGACCAGCGTGTCTGCGAGCGTGAGCATCAGTTTCTGGGGAACAAATGTCAATTTACAGCCATATATACAGTATAAGGAGTGTTTTTTAAAGTGCGTGCTAATGTGCATGTGATCTAAGTTCCTCAGAGACCTGAGGACAAGGGGCATGTCACTGAATTAATGAGTACACATATCTGTCCATGAGGCTGACGTTTGTAATATGGCGGGTTCAGGTCCGTGTCTGTGTGTGTTTCCGTGTGTGTGCGCGAGGCACAGTGAGGCCGTTTAGAGAACGCCTGTTTTTGATCGGGCCCCATGTAAGAGAATAAGACCTACTGTGTAATTTCTTCACCATAATATGACCCACCAGAGTCCTGGCAAGTATGGGGGCCAGGAGAACGGATGGGGCGGGGGGGAGCTCAGACTTAAATCCGCAAATTATTTGGCTGCTTCAGAATAAACACGGAGCTTGAAATCATTTCCAATTGGGCGTAGAAGTACTGCGAGGCGTCGTGTCGCGACATTTGGCCGTATCCCATTCCCCAATCGGTCAGGCGGACACTAGTGAAAACAAACTGGGCTCCCTCTCTGCACAGCGAGCTGCTCCGACAGCTCCTGGCTTAAGGTCTGAAGATCTAGCGGGACCCGATGCACTGGGACCCTTTACAAAACCCAGGACCTCAGCCACACAAACACAATAAACGCTCCCTATCCTGTACAACGACCCCTTCCTGACAGTGTAAGTTCTTGATTGGGGCTTTGTTGGCTCACTAGTGCCCTCCTGCGGTTTGGATTTCAGGAGGTAGGGTTTGGAGCTCCTGCAGGACTTCAGTCAAACCCATGTGAGCTGCTGGCAGGTTTTTAAACCTGGTCTAATCACACTGTCATACCTGGCAGAAGCTGAAGACGGCAACTCCTGCCGGATCTCAGTGTTTACGAGAAGTCATACATTGACTTGATTTTTTTTCCAACCGCAGCCTGATGTTCGTTCTTACGGATCGCATCACACATCTTCATTCCTGCTTATGGAGGTCTGTTGAATGTAACTGTTTTCTCAGCAATTTCAGGAGTGGAAAGGCTATTTAAGTGAAGGAAATAAAATGTCCGATCACTTAAAGAAGCTTTATAAAATTAATAAAATGATAAATAAATCTGTCTAAGGTCAAGAAATTACACAGAAAACCTGCATAAATATGTTGCTAATAATGGGGACCGACGATGCCCAAGATGGGCAGCAGATGGCAGAGCAGCTAAGGAACTTGTATCTACTTTGGACCAGATACTTAAATCTTTACTGGTTCATCAATAATGCAATCTGACTTGACCGTAGGCCTCACCAGCTTCCTGGAATGGAAATGAGAGCAGCCTATTGATATGTGTAATAAAAGGCAAAATGTTGAAATCTTGGACTCTGGGTCCCAGGGGTCAGGTCGGACGTGCTTTCGGAAAAATGCAAGGCCGCAGCCACTAAAACAGCGGGGTAGCTGGAAGCAAAATCACAGAGCTGGGAAAACGAAGGCAGCGAGAGGCTGGGACTGGGATATCAGGCGAGAGCAACGCGGCCAGTGCGAGCTTTGCTACTGGAAACTTCTGGGCTGAAAACGCTCCTCGTTCTCCAACAGGCCCAGCCAAGAGAATTAGCAAGCTCACCCCGCTGGGCGGGAACGCGGCTCCGTTGAAGGCCGCTCTGCGTTTACGCCCCTCGCACTTCCCTGAGATGTTTGAGACGGCTTAACCGTTTATATCCTGTGAAGAGCAGCGTGGCTGCCAGCTTGCTCCCCGTCTAGCTGCCTGCCACTTCCAGGGCTGCTACTTCTGTTCCGTTCCTTTAATTTATGACAATTCCACTTGTTTAAGGCTTCAGACTCAACCCTGTTCGCAAATCCTGCTGGGGATCGCAGACGACTTTATGACCTGCTGGAACATTAACGAACGATAGCAGCTCTTTTCTCCCTGCTCCCCTTAAAGCCCTGATCAGGGATCAGTGCGCACACACTAGGCTGGTGGATGCAGAACTGCTAGACTGTGAATGACTGGCTCTTTACGGCCATATTCGCGTTTGTCTTACGCTAGGAAGGACACTGTCACTTCCTGTCTGCCGGCCTCCTCCTCTTGCTCAGTGGAAGCATTATAGATTCCTTAAGTCAGAAGTAATAAAGGACAACAGAAATGACAGTTTCTCAAAAACATTGCAGTCAAATGACTGACAAAGCTTCCTCGTCACCCCTCCATCTCTGCTTGCAATGCACACAGCCATCTGCTTACAAAGTTACTGCCTGTCAGACGTGCTGCTTAAATAGCAGCCTTTAAAAAAATTACAATAGATATGACATGATTTATTGGGAAAGACAATGGTCTGTTTAAAGATATAGAGCTCTCAAATATGTCTTCTCCTCTGATTTCACTCCTGAAGGATGATCCTCTTTCTTTGATCGATTCCAGCCCCCCTTCCCCCTCTCCCGGCCCATCTCCCAGGGTCTGGAAGGTTTTAAGCCTGACCGCGGCCCATGCGTGGTTTAAGTATGAAAAAAATACACATAATCGCTTCCCAGTTTGAAATAAAATGCCGAGGCTTCAACTTGCATTGAGTTATTAAATAACAATGACAAAAAAACCTGCAAATAACTTTTTCTATATGACTTGTTAGGCGTTCAGTATTTTAGCAACCAGCATACGGGACAGCCTAAAAAGGCAATCCCACATTAATACTCCCTGATTTATTACACACGCCAAACCCGCTTTTCTTCAAATTACACTCCTCAGTCGTAAACGCACTACATAAATTCAGCATTCCGGCTGCGATTTGTCAAAAAAAAACGATCCATTGGAGGGAGAGGAAAACATTACGGTCCTGTTTCGGTCAGGGAAGCAGATCGGAAGACCATCAACATTTCATAATGCTTTATGTAGGCCTCCGCATCTACTGTACTTACACACCCTCGTATGAAAATATATGTAAATACATTACATATCTCTCGCTCTCTCATGCACACATACTCACACGCACAGACCTCTACTCATGTTTTGTGGGGACCGGCCATTCATTTCTATGGGCAAAACCCTAATCCCAGCAATGACCCAACTCTAACCTTAACCATAAGTAACCAAACAAAATACAAGACTTTTGGCATTTTTTATTTTTTGATCGCAGTGTAATCCACAATGTAATGTATATCTGATCTACACACACACTCCAGGATTGTTATCTGAGGTAGATTTTCATGGATGCTGGCCAGCAGTTAAGAAACACGGCAACGTGATCATTGGCTTGATTATTTGCCAGTGTTTAAAATAATGTCGACTTGGACGATGTTCTAAGATAAGATGCATCCCAACGTAAACCGCTTTCTTATGCACGCACAGACTCTTGCATGTCACTGTGAGATGTGTACAAAATCTTAATGTGGGGGCATTAATTGACAAAATACTTGAAAAATAAACACAAACCAAACCAAACACAAACAAACATCTAGACTGCCTCCAAACTGTCTTCTTCCTTTTAATACTCTCTTCTGTGGCTTGTCGATGTGTGTGTTAAAAGACAACTGCAAAGCAGAGGGTGTATTTTCAGTACAATAAAAAAAACCGATCGTAGCCTTTCATAAACATATTTCCCCGAAGAGGGAACGTAATTACCCCTGTCTCACAGCCGTTGATCATCCCTCTTTGCCCAGAGCTGCTGAAAGTGGTGCGGCTTCTCCGCCGTCCAGACCCTCAAAGACTTTTTAATTTTTTTAAAAAACGCAGCTGGTCGTAGTTTCGTGTAGAAGCTTCCCAGGGTAAATCAAAAGAGGACGAAGTTTCGACTCCCGTTTTTTCGGGAGATTTGCTTCGTTAGTTCGCAATGTGTGCCTCTTTGCGTGTCTCACAAATCATGCTATATATCTCGCCATACGCCTAATAATAATAATAATAATAATAATAATAGCAAATTAGTCGAAATTCGATATTACGCTAAAGATGCAACAAGGTGATTTTACGTTCTAGGTGTTCCTGAACTATAAACGAATTTAAGTTTACTTGTTTTACATGCATTTATTCATAATCTAATGAGACGCCTAACGAGCGTCTCCCAAACTGCACTCCGTGTCCGTGTACGTATACCTATAGGTTACGTGTGTTTTTGCGTGAATTATAACGCCATAAACGGCGGTAATTGGCCTTATATTATTTTCAGATTTTGACTCGTGCAATAACTATAACACATGAACGAACAAAATGGAATGGAGTTATGTGTATTTGTAAATATGCAAATATGTGTGTTTGTACGTTTTTGTTATACCGGAAAATGTATGAAAAGCTGCAGGGGGAGTGTGTGCGTGCTTATATTTGCGTGTCAAGCAGGATCGGCCGCCCCAGTTTGCGGTTGCACTGGGAGCCCGGTTATATTGTAAATGCAGACTTATGTAGTAATTAGTATGCAGCGCTGCGTTTTATAAGGCCATTGTATCCTGCCTCAGATGTGACCTCTTCAGCTAATTTAGTCCAAAGCCTCACTCCAGGAATTTTAATTATGACTTTAATGTGGATAAGATGAAAAAAAAACTCTTACAAACTAGTTACCCCTGCAGAGTATGCAGATATATTGCTTGTTGTGGCGGAAGTGTGATATATAAGTATGTGTATTCAGCATTCAGACCTGTTTGTGTGTGTGTGTGTACGTGTGTACATGTGAAAGCATGGGCACTTGTATGTGCAGGTGGGAGTTTTTGGGTTAGTTGGGGGGGGGGGGGGGGGGGGGAGGGTTTTTTTTTTGACCCCAGAAAAAAAATAAAAAGGGGAAAAAAAGGGGACACCCCCACAAGTCTATTGTTGATAAACAC
>JAODLD010000120.1:777887-788496 GCA_026781065.1 Mormyrops boulengeri
TAGCAATAACGTAACATGTGGGTTTTGTGTTTTTTCCCATGCATTAACAATTCCCCAAATAAAGTTCAGTGGGCCTTAAATCCTCTCCCCTCTGCTGGTTTGTTTTCCTAACGCCCCCCCCCCCCCCCAACCCTTCCCCCAACCTTACGCAACGCAGCTACATGTAGATGATACCATAATTAAGATGAAGAGCATGCTGTCACAACTTCCTTTGGCTATTCATGACTCCGGCCTCTAATGTAGCCTAATCATCTTCAACGGATTGTATTACAGCCTACGAAAGTTTCCCGTTTATGATCTCTTGCGTAAATCAAAATATTTCAGGGCATGGCAAGAGCTGAATTAGCCTATGGGGAGAATGGTGATCACCTTGAAGGAGTCGTCGCGGGGAGGAGCCTGCTTGACCTCCCAGATTAATCACAGCCGTCACTCCTACCAGAGGTCAGAAGCAGGCCGCAACCCCCCCAGTGGCAAAGGAAGTTAACTCCTCTAATGGTCTCCTCCCAGCTCCAGGCTGATTTCCACAGTGCTCCTAACATAGAGGGAATTCCTCACTGATGTGTCAGAATAAAGTTTCTATATAATACATATCTTCATCCACTAGTAGCTCACTGTAGTGGAAGAGGTGTCCACCACAGCTGTCCAAAGTGAAGGCGACTGGATCACGCTGGGAATACTCTGGAGCTTATTCTCCCCTCCTCTGAAGGAGATTTGGGTGTCCACCCAACAGGAGATACAGGATTAAGTCACTCTCTGTGGCGTGCAGAACTGTCGGACCTTATTGTTCCATGACCGCAAGCCCCTGCTGACAAGGAGACGGCCAGGATGGAGTCCTGCTTGCGGTGTTCCACTCTAGCGTTCCACTCAGCTCTAGCGTCTCTCAGCCCAAACCTCACCGAACTCTGGTGCCACAAGGGGTCAAATCCAGCACAGCCCAAACATCTACAGCACATAAAACAAATCGTTATTATATGGAGTATTTATTAAATTACCCTGAACTCCGTCGCAGGCCGGTTTAAAATTTCACCCAATCATGGATTGTATAAACCACATTTTGGAAGACACACCAAACCGAGCAACCCTTTACAGCTTTTTCCCATCCACCTGGTCCCGCAGCCAAGCACTTTTCCTGGCTGATCTTGTTTTCACAGTCTGATTGCCTGCTTAGGACACTCACACAAAGCCTTCTGGAGGCTTCTTCTAAAACAATGTTTCTCAATCTGGTCCTTAGGGACCCCCAGACAGTCCATGTTTTTGTGGGCTGTCTGGCAGTAAGGTGGGAGGGAGCAAAAACACGGACTGTTTGAACAGTCAAAGACCAAAGACTCTTTTAACTCTGATTTAACAGATGACTAAATGAGTCAGTAATCTCTAATAATATCCCAAAAAAACAAGCTCTTTGCTCTACTATAAAGCTATCTAGCAATGTGCCAATCATAATAATTTTAAAATACTCAAAAATAAAAAACACATGAATACAATTTGTTATATTATATATTATACATATTAAGGCTCAGTAATGCAGTGCTTCACACCTGAGTTTATCCTGCATCGGTGGTCAGGCGTAAACTGATCTTGCGAGCTCCCCAGGGACACGGCAGATCACATTAACGCCCCAAATCCGCAGTTGAAATGGAGCATGTCCCCTTAAAGCGCTCATTAATTAGTGAAATGGTTTCATGAAGGTCCCACTGAAAAAGCAAACTCTTGGTCACTTCCTGAAAGCTCTCTTTGCATTTCATATAAAAAAATTTAACCTAAGCAATTTCAAATTTGTTTAAATAAAAGCCCTCTCTGCTCCACCCCCACACGCACGGAAGCAGCCTCCGACGTTTCCTAGTCACTCTCCATCCATTACGTGTGCCCATTTGGTTTGGCATAATAAACATGGTTGCAGTACACTGCACAGGCACATTCCCAGCCATACCCCTCACCCCCTATCCTGCCCTTTTCCTGGCTGGCATGCCAGGCTGATCGGAAAGCCGATAGCCACGTCCTGGGTGGCACAGTTGGACTCGGGTTGGGGTGAGGATGGGTGTGGAAGACCTCCGTGTCCGTGTTCCCTCTCAGCTGCTTCCGTCCTCGCTGGGGAGCTGTTTCCCAGAGCGAAATCAGGCCTCACAGATAAGATAAGCATTCCTCACCGTCTCCTCGGTTGACTCTGACTTGTTCATTACATATCAACCCCCCCCCCCCCCGTACAACATCTCCTTTGTTAGCTGCAAAAGTCTTCTGCCCTATATAACAGCCCAGCGACCTTCAATAGATCATTTATCTGTTATATATCTACCTCTCTGTGTCTTTGTCTTTCTCTCATCCGTGTCTTTGTGTTTCTGGGAACTTCTCTGTTGATTCCTGTGTCTTGGTCTTTCTCTCCCTCTGCCTGTTACTCTCCCTTCACATCTCTGCATTCCTGAAACCTGCTGAACACCAGTGAGTCACAGCAGAAAAAGACGATTTAAATCTGATTAAAACTGACCTTATTCAGTGTTTGTTATTTTCTGAGAATATGCTGCAGCGTGGTTTTTAATTTGTGAAACGTCTGAGGTGAGATACATTCTGCGGCCTGTACATGCATCTGCAGGATGGATAAGAGGGCACTGCTGTCTTCTTATCAATACATCAGGTCTTGCTCTTGAGTCCTGACCTGTCTGAGTCTCATTCTCCCGATGTGGTGTGTAAGCACTCTGATCTGTCTTGCGGGACAGCCAACGAGTGGTGGGTCGGGAGGGGGGTGTTGGTTCGGGGACTCAGAATCTGGGTGTCTGCCAGCTGACCTCGAGACCCCACACCCACCCCCACTCCCCCTCACATCCCCCTGCTGACTTTGTCAGACAGGGAGATGGAACGAGGGATGGACCAGAGCCACCATTCATCTCCGTGCACCCCCTCACCCCCACCAGTTCAAATCACGATGGCCAACAGCACATTCAGACCGGCGCCTCCTGGGCATGGACATTAGGGATGAAAGGGAGCAGGCAGTGCGCCCCCCCCCCCGCCCCAACCCACTGTTCCCAGCGAAGTCAGGGAGCCACGTGCTGTGATAAGTCTTTGCTTGTGTATTTCCTGTCACCTTCTCCATCACATAATGCCTGTTGATCAAACACTTCGATTTTTCAGAACTTGATTCATCCAGTTTAATACTTTTCTTCACAGCAAGCAACCTGTTGATGAAGCATGGTGGTTCATTGACTTGATGTTGGTTGAATCAAGAAGTAGGGTCCACTCAGGGTAAAACTGAGACAGGACCAAGCAGGGTCGCCTTGGGATAATTTTGAGACAGGACTGAGTAGGGTCCTCTTGAGTAAATTCAACAGATTGAAGGTGAAATTCTTAAATGTAGATGAAAAAGACCTACCGAAGTCGCTGAAGACGAAGTTATGTGCTGAGAGACTGTGTTGGGGCATCTGTCACATGAAAACCTGAGGACCAAAAATCACAGGCCGTATATGATCCCATGTGATTAGGAGGGAGCCTTCGGCGAAGAAGGGGACCTGAACACGGCATGACAGCCCAGGGCTGGCAAATGCTGACCAAACAAACGCGCTAACTAACATCACACAAGTCTTTACTCTATTTTTTATTTGGTAACACTTTGCATAAACTAAGCCGTCATAATGCATTCATTATACATACATAGATATTCATCAGCAGCGTGTAACAAGCTCATTAGGAATCCAAGTCTGTTGTTGCCCCCAAACTTGTCACTCTGGAGAAGGTGACCAAGGATAGAATACTGGCGAAACTGCTGACGATTATGGACTATGCCTCTCGTCCCTCCATAAAACACTTGATAAGCTCAAGAGTAGATTTCAACCCTGCTGCATTAAGGAACAATACAGGAAATCATTCCTACTAATGCTATTAGTCTCCATAACTCAGCTGCTCATGTCAGACCTGTGGCAACTAAGCTGGACAAGTTACATCTATTGGTATCAACCTTGAGACTCGGATTCCTTGCACACCGTAATTGTATTTTTGCGCCTTGTCCAGTATTCAGTATTTTATTATTTTATTCTATTTTATTTTAGTTCACCTTATTTTATTTAATTCTGTAATCGTATTGTATTGTTTCGTAATTTCATTGTTTGATTTAAATGTACAGTAATAACATTTGTTATTATCATATGACGTTTGTTATTAATGTATATTACAACTGTTAAAATATTTTAGGATGTTAAGGTATTCTTATACGCTTCTTATGAATGTGTTATGGATGCATTATGAAGGTGCATTGAATGTTCGACAAATATATTATACAAGCATCAGGAAGGTGCAGTAAGCGTGAAGCATCATGTTTTGTTTTAAGCCAGCACAAGCATCAAAACATCGAAACATAACCGCGGCCATAGAAACCTTCACTTTCAATCTTCAGCTCTTGTGCAAAAGGGGCGTGCACCTTTCCGCGATTCCACAGAAGCAGGACCACCCTCAGCTGTCACCAATTCTTCTGTGAGGTCCTGTGTGCAACATAAAGTCCGACACTCCCATTCAATTTACTCACATTTGTATGTTAAATTGTTTCTGTAACATTCATTACAAGACCAATTATGTAGATAGAAGTATGAAGTCAAATGTTTGTGTGGGCATGGGCTGCGTTTTTTTCATTTCCCAGGTTGTCTTGCCGTCGCTTCTCCATCGGTGTTTACCCATTATTGGCCGACGCTGACTTTCACGCCTCCTGACTGGTTTATGTATACACCCTGCTTAATTGTCTGCCTTGGGCGTCTTCACTGGGAGCGGACGGGGGCTGTCACCAGTGGGGCTCCCAACGTCTGTCAATTTACAGGCCGTCTGTAAATAAAGGCAGAATTCTCCGAAGTCCCCGGGAACTTGCTGGCGTTGGCGCAGCACTCATAACACAAGACCAGCGGCGTGTCTTTATTGAGGGCAGTTACAAGGAAACTCGAGAGCGACGAACTCTGACATCTTGTATAGCTGGGGAAAGGCCAGGATTGGTCAGTGGGCGTCGTCTATTGCTTTCCTGGCTTGTGCTGATTGGTGAAGACTTGGAGCCATCCAAATCATCAGGTCAGGCTGATTCGTGTGAATTATTCCCTTTAAATCCAGGTGACCAATCACAGAAAGGATCTTCTCATAACGCTCCCTCTCCACTGCCCCCCCATTACCTAATGCTTCTAAAAGCATTATACAAAGAAGTAATCCAGTAAAGACCATTGTGCTGAGTGCAAGGAGGCACCCATTTCACCTGAAGTAGTTTGACCCAGCAGTCAATGGGCTTTTTTGTGGGGGGGGGCAGGGAAGCCAGAGCTTTGTCCCAGGAACTCCTTAGCCGCCCCCACGCACACATACACACACACACACACGCACCACTGGCTCCGATACACAGATTAAATGACAAGTCCAGACGTTTACATATAGCCGGTGCCAACAATCAACGTCATTGTGCTCCTTTCCTTGGGGGGGGGGGTTTGGGTGTGTAATAAAGTGCATCTGTGTGCTCATGAAATGACAGACAATGACGGCAGTGTGATCCACTGTCTCTGGATAAGCGCCACAGGCTAGCTCGAATAATCTCGCCCTCGCCCCCAGCACATTTTAGGGTACCGTGGGGCATGGCAATTGAGCCCCACCATCTTCAGGTCCTTCAGAAGGACACCCCTCCTCATCAACCTCAGTTCAGCATTATAAGAAACCAACTCTCGCTATGTCATCCTTTCGCAACGCTCCGATTGGTCACCTTATACACCTGTGGCCAATAGGGCATCCCCAAAAGCACAGTCATCCATTCTTTCAGTGTTCGCATGTTAGTGTCCTGTGGGGGTTCTCAGAACAGTGTCAGGGTGGGGGAAGCCCAGGAAGGGGCTTCACGCGCAGAGCAGAGACGGGATTTGTTCCCTGGCTCAGAAGCAGGGGCATAGCTAGATATTCTGGGCCCCCTGACAAAATGTTACCTTGGGCTCAATATAATTCATAATTTTTCATATTCAAGAGCTGCTGGGCCCCCTGAATCTGCCAGGGTATCCAGGCCCCTGCTGGGTCCCTGGCACTGGAAGTGTGGGACATTAGTGCTACCCACCGAGCTGCCCAATTTGGCTCTTAGTTGGCTCTTAGTGGAGTTCCACTTCAGGGAGCTGAAATATATATATTTTTCTCAATTTGTAATGATGTGCCATCTGAACTTCCAGAAACTTCACGGTCCAATTCCAAGGTAATCCCCCTCATCTTACTGACTGCATGTGACACTTACCACAGCGTTCCTCCTCCAGTCAGATGGTTTCTGGAAAGAAAATGAGAAGCTCCCGCAGCACAAAGCGGCTTTGTAAGACTCTCCACCCATCTTCAGTAACCACTCACCTAGTAAGTCCCTCTGGTCTGGAGCCTAACTTGGGTAGCAAAGGGAGGTTGCACAGCGGACGAGTGAGCCACAGGCAACACACACACACACACACACACACACACACACACTCACACACAAACACACAAACAGCAAATCAGTCATAGACCAACCTAAATGTGTATGGATTATGGGGAGAAACAGTAAAACTGGAGGTGAGCAAACTGGGCCCTGTTTGACCGTGGAGGCCACTGTCCAATGAACTCTAGGGACACAACAGGGATTCTGGGAAAAACACCAAAGTCGATCTTAGCAACAAAGTAACACAACAACATGAACACACCAGGAGTCCTATCAACTTCGAGGTATGTTACTGCCTACTGGCACAAAGAAAACCTGGAGCCCGTTACAGCACGCAGAATTAAGGCACCGCTTCCAACGTGTCCATTTCGTTCACACAAAGAGCCACAAATGACACAACTGCAAGCCAGCGCTTTAACGCCGAGACAGCATCCGGTAATCCGGTAACCCATCGTGAAGTGATTATTGGCCGGCTTCAGGATCTCGCTGGAGCGGGAAACAAATATGGCAGCAATCAGCTGCTCTCTTCATGGTAGGGGGGCAGCTACAGGGGGCTAGGGAAGGCAGAATCCATTACTTTAATTATGTTAATTAGCAAATGGCCAGATACATATTTTTAACAGGCTCATATTAATAAGCTGTGATTATTTCCTCTTATATGGTGAGAAGCTGAAGAACTTAAAGCTGTGGAATCTGCACGGGGCGCGGATGCTACTACTTTGATTTGGACCAATTTCAGAAACGGTTCATCTGCAAATCGCCGGCACAAGCGCATGGCTGCAAACAGGCACCTTAGACGGAGCTGGCCAATGGGCAGTTGTGTAGGCGGGGCTGAGGGAAAGGCAGGAGGAGGGGCCAAAACAGGAGACGGTAAGACAGGCAGAATGGGGGGTGCTGTCTGGCTCTCATTAGCAGATCGGAGCCCTGGGGGAGCGCCTCTGGGCCTGCCCCCCCCCCCCGCCGACACCCCCCCCATTCCAGACCCTGAAGGCAGTACCTCCAGGAATAGCTATAATCCCCTGACCAATAAAACACAGATGCTATCCCGCTCCCTTCCTCATTGAGATTCTCTATCCTCTTCCTCCTTTGCCTCCTGCTCCCTAATTCATCCCCTTCTTCCTCCATCAAATTTTCTGAGCAGGCTGTCTCTCCACCGGGTCTCCAGCACACACCGTTTTGTGTGGTCCAAGGTGGCTGTGGACATGCTCACGGTAACACTCATGTGCAAATGTTGAGCTGTTTCAGGTTATGCGAGGATTTTAATGCGATTAGCGATTCCTAAAACCAGCCTGATAAAAACTCGGAAACAGATGAAAACCGGCAAACAAAGTCAGCAGCTGAATAAAGGGGGGCTGTTTTTCTTTTATGTTTACTGTCTTAGGAAGGACATTCACACGTGCACACACACACACACACAATGGCATTCACACGGGTCTGTTTTGTTGCTCTGGTTATGGACATGCTACTGTGATCCCTCCAAAGTGGCTGTCTTCACTAACCTCACAGGAAGTTCGTTGCCCTCTCCTTAGAGAACATTTGGGGGGGTAAGGAGTGCAACAAAAAAAAGATTTCATATGGCAAACAGCTGCTGGTAAACTGTTGCACAAGTTTATTAACCCTCGATTACCATCTTTAATATGCTGGACTCCTACAGCGACTCTGACGGCACCCATAGCAGCGGTAGCCAAACAGGACGAGGGCAGGGGGACACCTACAGGTCACACATTTTCCTGTAAAGGGGGGGGGGGTGAGAATAGGGGTGCATCTAAAGCTGCCTGTTGAGTTATCTTGTGCGGTAACTGAATCCCCCAGTTACTTTCTACCCTAAACACTTGAATCAGGATCAGATTACCCTCATAGGGCCTCTACCATAGGAATACCGAATCTACCGTCAGCTGGCTTTTTAAAATGAACCTGTATGAAACAGTATCATCGCGGCATTGATTGAGACGTGTTTAAAGCAGAGATCATGATTGGATTGTGTCAGGAGCCAACCTGCCGGGCAAGACCATCTACCCCTGGCCTTACGGAGAGAGGCATTCTGGGTAACTTCTGCTGGCACCGACACATGATCTTCACTACAGACACTGTTCTTTGCAGTATGGCCACTCAGGCCAGCCAGACTCTCCCGCTATGCTTCAGAGCCCTGAGTCAGGGGTTCAAGGCCAGAGGTCAGACCATTCAGTGCTTCACCGTGGTGGAGGGGGGGACTGTGACTTCATTAAAGCTACAACAAAAGCTGGAAAACACAAAGTGGGACGCTGTTGCGTACTCATTCCACATTCTTTGCTGGACGTGGGACAGGCAGTGAGGAACTGAGACCCTCCCCTGGCCCCCCGGTGCAGCTGTTATGGGCAGTGAACCAAGGCCAGACCAGATGGGCCATTAGCCATGCCAGCTACTCGGCCCCATGCCTCACACGCGGAGTGGCCCCGTGACTGTAAAGCAGTGTTTGGTTTAAAAACACACATGTTCTCCTCCCGTGCCTCTCACAGTAGGTTCCTGGGCCTGCCAGATGCAGTATTCTGTGTTTCACGGGTATTTGTGTGCTTCGTGACACGCCGGTCATATGGAATGAAGGTGTGCCCCCCTGAATTGTGTCCTCCCCTCCAATTTACACCATGGCCTTCCAGGCCGAAGAAAACCTTACTTCTCACCAGCCAATCAGACACAATGCTCCTCGATCATCCAATCAGCACCAATCTTGGAAGCGACGCCGCTTCCTTAACCAATTATAACGAAAGACACAAATATGCAGACAGAGACTTATTACCGTTATTACACCAGTAAAGCACTGACATGCCTCACGGCTTTTATTTTTCCATATAAAAATATTAATTTAACCAAACATCACCACTGTTGTCATCAAACAATCACATATTAACAGAAGCAAAAACAAGCACACCATGAAATCTCAGTAATCTCGATGTATCATTACCCCATTTTTCCACCGCTTGTGCTTTCACTGAAAGCGAAAATCTCTCTCAGCACTCCGCTCCGCTGAGTCTGATGTACTTTTCATATTTCCTTTGGAAAGTATTCGATTAGCCATTTTCAGCCTCCTCTCAGATTCCCCCACGAGGAAACCGGCGTGAGACCCAAAAATG
This sequence comes from Mormyrops boulengeri, assembly GCA_026781065.1. Lineage (NCBI taxonomy): Eukaryota > Metazoa > Chordata > Actinopteri > Osteoglossiformes > Mormyridae > Mormyrops > Mormyrops boulengeri. The sequence goes on from JAODLD010000120.1 coordinate 787,374, forward strand.
CAGCAAACACCTGGGAAGGAAAAGCCTTGCCTCCCCCCAGTAGAAGCTCTTGCAGAATATTCCACAGCTCCTGTCCCAGTTGATTTTTTGAAAAACAGCTGGGAGGAATATCAAGAAAATTGGAAAAAAAATCTTATTCGGTTAAAAAGTGAGTGCTACGATGGCAAGACTGTCCAGAAAATCAGTGACGTTTTCAAACGTGACCAAAAATCCTCGTTCAGATGGAACAAACCCGAGCTTTGACCAGAACACGAGTGACCTTTGGGCTGAGTGTCGTTTATGGGGTCAGTCTGCTCACCATCCAGCTGCTGACATAACCAGAATCGGGGGGGGGCATGTAACACTCCCTCCTGCCCCTATCTTTAGAATACCCTGTGCCCGAACAGTCACATTGTGAGGTGGGTGTTATTGCACATGGGTCCGTACCGTGACAGGAAGTCCGGCTGGTCTCTTGAGAGGATTTCCCAGGACGGTGGGGGAAGGAGTTCTCGGTCGCTACTTCCCCCAATCCTTATGCCGCCCAGGGCCATCAGCGTGGTTCAGTCCATTCTGTCCTTGAACACTGGTGCCAGGGTGTGTCCCCTCATTTTCAGCCGCTGACCCGTATGTACGCGACCCCGCCCGGTGCGGGGGACAGGCTGGCCGAGCCCGTTTTGAAGAACGCGAGCTGGTGCCCTGCAGAACACGAGAAAATTACAAAAGGAACGGGTCAGGTGACAAAAGCCATCGTGCCACCGGCGGGCGTTTTGAAACGTCAGCGATAAAGCGGACCTGAGGCCCGGCGGCAGGAAGGTTTGGGTCGATAAAGCGGGCCTACGCCACCACGCAATCTTAACAGGCTCGTTAAGAATTTCAACAGGCTAATCCAAGGGGTGAGAGAGAGACGTGACAGCCGTAGATACCGCGAGGGAAGAAAGGACAGGCGGAGCAAGCAGAGATTTGGGAAGGGGGGGAGGTGGAGGGGGCAGGGTGGAGACAGAGAGAAGGAATGCGAGAGGCTTTCGGTCTAGACGGGCCTATTTCAATAAAGATTAGCGATTGCCACGCTGACGTCTCCCTTTCAGCCTGCACTTTAATGAAGTGTGTGTGCAGTGTGGAGTGCATGCGGGGGGAGGGGGGGCGA
>JAODLD010000120.1:824957-844451 GCA_026781065.1 Mormyrops boulengeri
ACCTCTGACCCCCCACCCCCCCAAATCTCTCCTGACCCCCACATTGCTGCGCTGACCCCACCCTGGCTGCCAGCCCTTACCCACTTCCTCTCAGAGAGAAAAGAAACGTTGTCAGAGTAGCCAGCCTTAAATTGCACTTCCACACAACTAAAAAGGCATATTTAATTCTAATTATAAAAGGGATTGATGTTGTCAGGTGTGGCGATAAGAGAAATGGCACTGGGGGGGGGGGGGGCATTCCATGACAATCTTGCCACTTTTATGGGCCAGTCCAGCCCACTGGATCTGGCTTCAGCCCACTTTGATTATACGGCCCCATTCAGCTCCCACAATTCCCAATTAATGCTGCCTCGCTGCCTCTGACAGAACTGGAGCCAGGCCCTGCCAGTGAGCCCTATTTTCAAGCCAGGAGTGGCAGGAGGGATATGGCTTCCTTCTTATAATCCTTCCAGAAGGTTCTATCGCACCCAATGAGCCCGGCCTGTGTTTGAACAAAAAGAGTGATACTTGTAATGAGAGCAACACTGTTTGAAGCCTTCTCAGCACCCCTTGCTAACACAGTTATGCAGGTCATTATGCTAATAGGGCTACATGTTAACGGGGCTATGTGCCTTCGGAGCTAGGTGGAAACAGGGCTACACACTAAATGGGCTAGGCACTAATGGGTGTACATGCTAACGGGGCTAGGCGCTAACAGGGCTACACACCAACAGAGCTAGGCGTTAACAGGCCTATGCGCTAACAGGGGCACATGTGTTGCAGTGTCCAGCGAGGAGAACACATTCCGATAGGATTACAGAAGCGTACGGGGGTAAAGCAGAGAAGCAGGATGTTTCCTCGCCACCCGAGGATGGTAAATATGCCCCCTGGCCATGAGAGACTCCGGCTTGAAGGGTCAGCTGGGGCAAACGCTGAAAGCCACATAGATGCAGGAGGCCATGTTGAGGCACTCTGGGATCAGTGAGCTTCTGTTCGCAGTATGTCCACAGTGGGACTGGCCCTGTACTCCCCTGCTGATCCAGGGTCACCTCATGTCAGGTTCACGTGTGCTTTTGACCTCATATCTTAAACCCACCCTGGGTCCGGTTAGCCAGTCAGATGCTGCCATGGTCTCATACTCCTTAATTAGCTTCTAATTATGACCACAGATCATCAATCCACCAGGAAATGCTGCATTCAAACATGATAAATAAGAACCTTCAAGGTCATTCGGTCCCTGCCTTCATGAGACTCGCATGACCCTTGAGTCGGCCCAAACGTCTGAGAGGCTTCAAGTCAGCATCTACCCAATTGGGTCGGTCCAGGGATGTGCCCGCCCCCCCCCGCCCACCAAGCCTACAGCCCTCCAGTCCCCTCGGACAGAGCGAGGCCATCTGGGAGAGTCATAAGAACCCCTCTGGCAGTCTTGGGCTGCTTGCTGTAGACCTCCCTGCCAAGCTTACAAATGAGTCTCATCAGAGGTATCCAGCCGCAGTTTATGGGTTTGTTTTTTTGCATATTTTCTGCTCTGAGGACCTGATGGAAAAATGGTATGTGCCCCCACAGCCCCCCCCACCGCCGCCGCCTCTCTTGGATGAGCAGTCAGCCGTGTAACCGGGGGAACATTCTTCCCGGCGTGTCAGCATGACCCCCACTCCTTTATTGTGGTCCAGCTCGCGGGTCGTCCGGCTCGCTCCCGTCTTCTGAGGTCCCGGTTCCTGGCCAGCGAAGCGTTCATGCATGGCTTCCTGTGCGGCAGTCTCCTTAATAGGCTGCCCGGTCCCCCTCCATCTCCAAATCCCCGTGTCACAGTTCGGTCAGTAGAGCAACAGTTCCCACTGTGAAGAGAATTCCTGTCTGTGTTTTGAGGGGGTGGGTGAAGTTGTCCCTGAGGTAGAATCTGGGGACATTTTTCAGTCACAGAGACATTGTCAGAAATCAGTGGTTGCTACCGAAGTATTTGTTTGGCCCTTGCACACCCAAATCGGCCAATCAATACAGTGGGATGTGGTGTAGGGCGCTGCTACCAGATGTTCCAGTCTCCTAACCATGGATCAGAACTGCACTGAGGTGAATTGCTGTTGGACCTTCTGGGTTACACACCAACCCCCCCGACTTTAGTCCCACATGATCGGTGCACACAGCAAACACTAAGATGGGCACTATAGCCTGTGGATGGGGATGGGGTGGGGGGAGGGAAGCATAGGGGAGGGGTCCATCGCTGAAACGTGATCTGCTCTTCAGGGAGATGGGGTGGTCCAGCCAGCCTTCTCTGCCTCCAATGTGAGTCTCACCTTTACTGGGCTGGGTCAGTTATCCTCTGAATCTCAGCTGAGTCACCTCATCAGCTATGATGAACGACATCCCTCTCCAACCTGTTGCTAATGATGTGCTTGTGATTCCTAACCTAGAAGGGACTATTCACCTTGAGGAACACAAATAACAGGCATTGTGGGGACATTGCATGAGAAGAAAAAGCTGGTTAGCCTTAAAATACAAAAAGTGCCAAAATATTTATCATTTATTTTTTGTTCAGCTTAAAGTTTATATATTGTGTTAAAGTAAGTATGAGAGGTAAACAATGGCATGTGTGTGTGGCATGTATACATGATCATGCATGATTTCAGCACATCCTGAGGAAGACAGCAAGTCTCAGTGAGGTCTTTCAATGTGCCGTGCGCTAGGCCGCTGCTCTGCGGTCGGCTCACAGCCCTGCCGGGGGTTCCAGTCTGGCTTAATTAGAACTAATAAAGCCAAGGCATTATCAAATGCTGCAGTGTTTTACAGCTTCATAAACACTTCACCGCATGGCATCCACCTGTGGTGCCGCCTGCTGGGTAGATATGCCAGTCTGTCATGCCAAAAGGCCCCGATTATCCATTCAGATGCTGTCGCCTAGCTGACATACTTGCCCATCTACAGTTTTTTCACCACTGAAAAAGGCTCATATGACAACTGACTAGCCCTGAAAGACCTCAATGGACAGTCTTGTACACATCTCGTATAGTAACTGATACATGCAACATATGTATCAGTCTAATTTCACTCTCATCTCATCATGAATTGGACAGATTCAGCCATATTCATGTTTTTCCACCAACTCCAGGTACCAAACTTCTGGCCAAAGTCAATGGTTCTTCCTGTGGCACCAGCACAGAATGACATCATCACAACAGGCGACAGGGTGTTATTTACTGAATTCACAGAAACGTATGTACTCTGTCATAGCAGACAAAGCTTAGCAAGTTTTTAAAGATTATATATGTTAAAAAATCAGTTTAAAGTTTACCACCACTGCGTCTGCATGAGCTCTGCATGTGCACAATCATAATCATAATCACAATCATAATCACAATCACAATCACAACCACAATCACAATCATAATCATAATCATAATCACAATCATAATGATAATCATAATCATAACCATAATCGCAATCATAATCGCAATCATAATCATAATCATAATCATAATCGCAATCATAATCATAATCATAATCACAATCACAATCACAATCAGAATCAGAATCATAATCGCAATCAGAATCATAATCACAATCATAGTCATTGTCATCCTTGCTGTTTAAATCACTCATAGATGGGTTTATGTGAAATGTAATAAAATGAGTGGGAAGGAAAAAAGGAATGGATACTGGATAATGGTAAGGACACAGGCCTTGGATCACTGCTAAACACAGCAACAGAGAAGACAGAGGGGAAAGGATGCTGGGCTTCAGGTGCATGATTAACATAGAAACACAGAGGAAACAGAGGGAAAAGGATACTGGGCCTCAGGTCCATGATAAAAATGGAAACACAGAGGAGAAGGAGGGAAAGGACTCTGTGTCACGCCTCGCCGGGGAACCAGCAATGGGAGGCAGCTGGCCCCGATCAATACCTGGACTCCACGTTAGATAAAAACCCAATAACACCGCAGCCCGGTGCGAGGTATTGTTAATGCAAAGAGACATACTGAGCGTTGGTTTCCCTGTCTCCCCTCTAGCTCCGTTCCACCCTGCTTGCCCTGCCCGATTCTCCCTGCAACCCGTCTCAGCCTCCCTCCTGCCCTTCCTCTATCTGCTCTTCCTCCTCGTGAGTTCCCCATTTGCCCTGTCTGCATCTTCGGACAGCCCTTCTGGTGATCGACCCATCTGCCAGTGACCCCAACAACGGATACGGATCCTGACCTTGGCCTGCCTCTCATTCCCGATCTCCTAGTTTTCGACCCTGCCTGCACGACCACGTCTCTGCCCGCTCTCCGGTTTTGTTCATTCAACTGTGCTGAATAAAGACCCTGTTAGCAATCCCTCTGTTGGTCCAAGCGGGTTCTTGACAACTGGGCCTCAGGTCCATGATAAATATAGAAATGCAGAGAAGACAGAGCGGAAAGTACAGTGGGCCTCAGGTCCAAGATAAACCAAAATACAATAGACACAGAGAGGAAAGGAGACTGAACTTCAGCTCCACGATAAACTGAAATAGTGGAAATGAGTGCAAAAACTGGAACTAAGCTATAAACGTCTCAGAAAAATCAGTCTAAGTTTCAGTGTCGTTTCCACTGCCGCATGTAATTGATATTTCATTGCTGGCACTGCAACCCAGAGACAACTACAAGAGCTGGATACTGTACCAAGGCGAATTTGTGCTTTGCTCATTAAAGACTTGAACCAACAACCATAAGGTGAGTTCACACTAATCGCTATACACTACCCAGCTGGCAGCGCATGTCCCTGGCTGGATGGTCGAGTTGGTGCTGATTTCCAGGAGCAGCAACCTGGCTGCCATATCAGGAGGTTTTGGCAGTAGTGGGGGGGGGGGGGTCTCTTTAACGAGCTTGCCAAAACAAACCAGGGCATTCCTCTTTTATCCCTCACCCCCCCACCGCTTGCTTCCTGGCCCAGAGATGCCTGTTATAAAGGTCTCTGTTCTGAGCTCTGCAGGGATTCAAAGGCATGTCAACGCAGAGCGCTGTGATTTACGAGCAAAACTGCGAGTGGCAGCACCCACCAATGGGGGGGGGAGAGAAGGCAGGTAGTGCAGGAGAGTCCTCCAGCTTCATCGATGAGCAGCAGCAGGTTGGGGGGTAGATGGAGGAGGGGTCGCAGAGAGGAATGGGGCCGAGCAAATCCTGGGTGGAGGATCAAGCGGAGCGGAGAACCCAGCTCTGTCAACACTACAGCACGGCTGGTCATGTCGCAGCCCAGATGTGGCCCTGCATGCTTGGGCAGAGCCCCACCCAGCGGGCGGCGGGGGGCTACCTCCGGAGATACTGCCACCCGCTTTATGATGAGCGTAACTGAACTGAACTTAACCTGGCACAGCTGAAGGGTTTGAGGTCCGAGACCAGCTTAATGGCCACACCAGGTTTTATTTCCATATTGCAGGGTAATAACTGAGGGTTACACACAGGTAACAGTGCTGCAGACTGACTGCTCATGTGCTGAGGGACGTGAAGGTCTGCAAGTGTGTGTACAGACTTGGTGTTGTATGTGCCAACAATGTAATATAATTTAAAAAAGGGAATAAAGGATTGAAATGGTTGAGAGAAACTGGATGGGGGAGTGAGGTGTGAGATGGAGTGAGCATAGAGAGAGAGGAAGGGGAGCGTGAACCCAAGGGTGGGGGAGGTGCCTCAATGTGGGATTGTTAAACAGCTCCCCCCCACCCAGCTCCCAAATTAAAGCCAAATGAAACTTTAGTTGCTCCCTATTAGATTTTATTTCAGCTCACAAACAATGAAGGGGGTCTCTTTACCCAGCACTGTGAATACACTCTCTGGTGACCCCCCCCCCAGCCAGCTTGGTTACGGTCCGGTTCGGCTGATGCAGTCCACCACCCGTGCTCTGAATGAAGCACTGCTTCACAATATGTTGGGCTGGAGCTGCCAGGGTCTGCGTGTTGATGACAGGGTGTCGAGAATCGGGGCCCAAGTGGCCCCCCAAGGCTGGATAATGGTGTCAATGGTGGTTAGATTTAGAGGCTCTGGGCTGGAGGTGGACAGCTGGCCCCCCAGGACTGCCCCCTCGCCGTGATGAATCACACGTGTCCCTCTTAGAAGCAGCTGACAGCAGAGTAAGATTTAAAGGGGGGTTAAGCTGTGTGGATTACTGCTGTACCCCATTACTGCTCCGCGGGTGTCTTCTCCCCTCGAACCCGCTCCTAACAAGCTTCTCCTCCATCCCTGATGGATTTCGGGCTTCGCAGGGGGAGGGGGGAAAGGGAGGAGAGGAGGGCGGAGCGGGCTGCCAATCAGGATGCAGCAGCAGTCCAGTGGACATAAGGGCATCACCAAGGCAGTGAAGAGGAACGCGTTTGATTGGACGTATCTCAGAATCTAGCCTGCCACGTCTCCTCAGACGCCTGAACATCCCGACTGGCAGGTCTGCAGATTTCACTCTCATCTCTTTCCCCAGCTGGAGCTGCTTAGATGATAGCAACTTTCTGTTATGTCTCAGAAAACAATTGTCCATCACGTCCACTCTTGTAAATGCTCAGAGAGCCGGCGTGCTGGGCCCTTTACCGCTTTTATGGGTCTGTTTCTGCTGTCTCCTCCTACAGCGAAGCATCTGTATGAGCAGCAGGTCACATGGGAGACTTATCATGACCCAGCAGACCGGTCCAAGCACATGCCGCTGGATTGGTGCTGATGCGGTTTTATCTCCCCCTCAGCTCGGAGCATCGAGGACGGGAGTCTGCCAAAAACGTCACCGAGACTACAGTGGCTTAAAGAATGACACAAAGGGGGCGGAGACAGTCGGGCATGAGCAGCCGAGGTGACCCTGCAGCAGACCCCATTCAGACGTTGAGAGGTTTAGAAAACACCTACTGCTGGCCATCTCAAAAGTACATAGAAGGTCATTTCACGGGTGGGCCTGGGGGACCCAATTCCACCAATTCCACCTCCAGTCTCTCAGCTCCCAGTCGGGCTAACAGCTCCCGTCAGATGATTTATCAGCAGCAAGTTGTAAAAACAGTCTTATTAAAGAGCACAATGTTGGGTGAAGAAGACAGAGCTGAAAAAATACCAGACTAATTTATGGCCTAATTAGGTTCATGGCTATAGGCATATTGCCAAAAAGACTCCCTGAATTCCATCTCTGCCCCTCCCCCCCCAAGACTGACTCTCCCAATGAGCTCCTGCTGCCATCTGATATGAAGAGTAGGATGACCTACTTGGTCACGGTTGGCATTAATGACTCACCCGTCTTGTCCCACAATGCTTTGCAGACCCTGCTACACAGCACCATGTTGCACACTCGATTTATAACTGAACCACTGAATAGTCTCCATCCATAGTTACCTGTAACAAAATGCCTCTTTATAAGTGACCCCCTTCATTGACCTAAGATGCCACCGGGGCGAGAAACTGTGCCTTATATATTTCTACATTTATGTGACAGCTGCAATGTGGAATCTCACAGAGAGCTTTTAAATTGAATCACTGCCCCCACAAAAACACCCTAAATGACATTAGCTGGGCTGTAAATCTTGCTGCCTGTTCATGGAAGCTCCGTTAATGAAATATCTCTCTGTTTCACTCTGCCACCTTCCCTCTCGGAGCCCCGCTGTCCACAGATTTTGATTACAGGAGCCTCTCTGTGTCTCGTTTTGTCAAGCGGACCTCGGTGCTCTGCCCGTAACTCTCGTAAATTTAACGAGGGATCGACAGGCCAGGCTCGGAGGACAATCATAAAACTTCAAAGCTACGGCAATAAAAACAGCCTGTAACGCTTTTAAAAAGCATAAAAGAACTGAAGCAAGAACCAAATTCCACTCGAAGTTGGGTGAAAAACAATACAAGCGCAATGCTATTCTATTAATGCAATGTGCTCGAACATAACCGAAATGTTATTCACTACTTTGTCAGTCTGAGGCAAACGCCACCCATTTATGCAGGCAGATACACTTGCTGAGGAAATTCAGAAGCGGTGAGCTTAGTATGTAACAGCAATCCCCACTTTCTGATGCAGGAACTAGGTCTGGGTTATAAAGTGCCGCCTAGCTTTTGGGTTATTAGCATGGAGTTAAAATAAACACAAACTGGCTCAAACTGGTGCAAAGGAATTGGTGGTAATTCAGGACAGTCCACTGGCCAATTCTACGTATTGCCAGCAATGGCCCAGTTCAGGTTCTCTATCCTGACTCTTTGCTCTTTTCCTTTTCTTTTATTTCAATCTCCCAGTCTGGGCCACACCATCTTTTCGGTTCACTTCAGCATACACTTCAATCAAGGTTCAGTTAGAGTTGCTCCTGCTGGGCCGGCTCTGCCGACCTACAGCACCTCGGTTCCTGCAGAAGGACCGTGAGGGTTTTTTGGCCCGACCCACAACAGAACAGCCCATTCCTGACCCAAGATCCTGACCCACCCGGGTGAGAAGGATCAAACAGTCTGGCCACAGAGACACCAGGAAGGGCCAAAGCAAACATGTTCTAACGGTGCTGATGAGGTGGGAGGGAATTCTGGGTAACAGATGAACGTTCCATGTGCACGAAGGCCGGAGACGAAGCAGCTGCCACATGCCTCTCCTACGCGAGTTTCTGGACCAATCAATCATATCCCCCCCCCTCCCGTCCCCCAGCCCCCTGGAGTTTGTCTCCTTTCTCTCCCCCTCACTCCCTGCCTCCTCCTTATCATCACTCGTCACATCCGACTCCTAATCTCCTCTCCAGCATGATGCAAATGCTGCTACAAACATATTCCTGGGGGGTGGGGGGTGGGGCAGCTCAGCCACATTAAAGTGTCCCTCACTCTCGGCCTCACTCCGAACAGACACCAAGCCACATGAAAGCCTTTCTCCCCCGGGGCAACCGGGACCACAGCAAGGATTTTGCCTTGTTTGTGTTTTTTGGGAAAGAATTAAGATTCTCGGAGAGGTGGCAGGCCATCCCACGGCCCACACATCCCTCCAGACTCCGGTGCTGTGGAAAAACGTGCGTGTGGGCCAGCGGAAAGACAGTCGCTCCGTGAAGCTCCCCAGAAAAAGCTCCGTCTTTCTGCTCAGGTCTGAGCGCTGTGGCCTCTCTGTTTTGCCAAAGCGACAAAGAAGCTCCTTTCACTAAGGGCGTTACTCACAAACACACTCATGTGGAAATACTCACACGCTCTGAAGAGTTTCGGCAGCCAAAGTTACATTAGTGAGATGGATTTATTTCCGCCTAGATTAAGAGATCCAGAAAAGAGAACTGGTCACTGAGACAGAGCTATGAAGCCTTTGTGTGGCTCACTGTGGAGTCTGTCCCATTAAGGACCAGCACAAGCCTCAGGCCACAAGCCTGTCACCCCCCAGCCCTGTGTTAAACTGCGCCGTATGCACGAGCCCACCACTACTATAAGCTTTCAAATGCAGGTCTCAGGAAGATACTCACCACGGCGGGGGCAGCTCATGGGCATCACTTCCCGGCATCTGTGCCCGGGCTACTTCACCTCCCTCTGCCGCCCCAGTAAGCCTCCCCAAACTCATGATGTGGAGTTCAGTGCAGATCCACACGTGCAACACACATGACTGTGATGTAATGCTTTCACTGAGCCTGCATTTGCAGACAGCCCCCAAACGATCCCATCCATCTCCCGCTAAGAGCTGCTCTGTGATCCACTAGCGCTCCTGGTTGGAGACACTTGCGCATTAGCTCGTTGCTCCACGGTGTAAATGAATTTGACATTTATGTGTGGGATCCTACGAGATTGAACCTTACTGCCTGGGGGATTCACTGGGGCGGTAAGTGCTTTGGCACATCCTTAGCCAGGCCCAAACTCAACAGGTGGTATCAGACTCTGGTTAAAGTTTGTGACAGCTCAGCAAAATGCTGACGCACCCATGCATGCCCACCCACCACTTGGCTGGCATCACGGAGCTGTAGCTCCGTGGGACTGGATGACCCACTTTTACCCAAGGCTCCTGGCCATGCGCTTTTTTTGGCATCACTCCTCCAACCTAGCAGTGATATTAGTTTCAGGTTTCATAGTGTCTTACATCGCCTAGGTGCGCCTACTTTTAACAGTCACCCAATCAGGATGCCTACCTGTAGCCATCACCCAATCAGGATGCCTGCTTTTAACTGTTGCCCAATCAGGAAGCCCACCTTTAACTGTCACCCAGTTAAAATGCAAACTTTTAACTTTCACCCAGTTAGGACACCCACCTTTAACTGTCACCCAATCAAGAAGCCTACTCTCTAACTGTAATCCAATCAGGATACCTACATTATCCAATCAGTAACCACAGTCTTGCCTTCCCCACAAACTTTCTGTTTCCTTATACGTTGACACAGCCTAAGCCTTGGCTGCTGCTCCTGCCTTCTCCCGCCCTGGCTGGGCCTCGGTTCAGTATCTCGGCGTAACTCACTCCTCTCCAGGTGCCTTCTGACCGATTTATTTCAGTCTCTTATTTACATTGGCCTTAAAACTACCAAGGGGTTTTGACATCAGCTGATGGTGCGGTGGCTGAGTCACATGACAGGATGGAAACTTTTGAGCCATTCTTTTTTGTTGCCTGTCTGCTTTAACTTACTATTTCGTGCTATGATTATCTTTTAATGGTTTTCTAGTATTTAAGCACTGATTTTTCAGTATGTGAGTTTATGCTGGTTTTAGCAATAAGTCAGCAGCGACCTTTCTCAGTGCAGAACAAACAGGCGCGATTTCGGCAGCCACAACACACTGGGCAGCAGTGGCGCACCAGTTCACCGCCTTTGTGGTGTTCGGCCAGCCATGGAGCTCCTCCAAGCCGTCTGGCTTTAGGGATTCAGATGTCGGCGGGGGCCAAGGCTGTGGAGATCACCTCAGCTCAGCAAACCACGGAATCGAGCTTTTGAATGAGGATGCCCCCACCCGACACGCATTATATCAGTTCAGAAGTTGAATACGAACCCGAGCAGTCCAGCGGGAATAAAACTGTTTGCTTGCCTGGGATCACTTAGAATCATGCATGTAATAAGGAGAAAATCACTTTTGCGCCTGCCTGCGGGACCGTGTACCCAGCAAGCTGGAGTATTACTGCTTATTAAACACAGACAGGGGGTGGGAGGTTGCTGAGGAATGGAGGGTGGGGGCAGGGGTGCCGAGTCAGTCCTGGAGGGGATGGGGCACCCTCTCTACGAGCCTCGCCCACCCTTGTCCTTCTCATCTTCGCTCTCTCGTGCCTTTATTACAGACTTTGGCCGCTGCTGTGAACTTGCTTTCCCGCTGTCTGGTTTAGCTTAAAAATAACTTTTAATAGAAAAGTATGTGCATTTGATTAGTGATGTTGTCTTTTTGGAAAAGAATAGCAGGAGATCCACTGAGGCCTGTAGAACTTGATCAGCCAAACAGGAAAATAATCTCACCCACCCCATCTGGAGGAAAATCCACAATTTCTGACAACTGATTTCAGCTGGACATCACACAGATTTGAGTTTAAGCGTTAAGGCTTTTCCCACATTTTTTTAACCAGTCTCACGTGGCCCTTTTCAATAGTGGCCAGCAGTCAATAAGCCTGTATCTCATTTGCCAATTACTTTTCTGTGGGAATTTTCATTCGGGCATATTACAAAGGCTCCTGTTAAGGACCCCGAGGGTATTGCGATTTTTCCAGGCCTCAATATGTGCGCCACAGTGTTCTGTCACTGGCACCAGTGCTGTCAGGTCTCTCACATCGTCCACCGAGCTCCCAGCTTGGGACCGCTCAGAACCGCCAGGAATGCGGGTCGGCCTGTCTCAGACATGCCCGAAAAGTCCTGCTCCCTATTTCAATAAACAATCCTTTTCTCAATAAACATTTCTACTTTCTCAGGCCTTGGTTCGTTCTCTTGCTGCCCCCCCCCCCCCCCCCGACACACACAGCCACATGGGGAACAATGGGGTAACATCAGCGTCGCTGATATAAAACACAGATATCATTATATAAATAACATAGGCAGTTAATTGAAAAATGCTTCAGTGCTGCAGTCAATAAGATTACCTCTCTAAGTTACTTGAATACCTCAGGCTATAGGCTATAGAAAGCCTGATAACCTGGATGTTTTAAATGAATATAATGCGCGCACACACACACACACACACACACACACATACGTACCTTTCAAACCCGCTAAGCTGGATGTTTGTATTTCTCTGTTTTCTTAATGTCCTATCAGTCCTGGTACCAAAGATTCAATTCAGTTTGTTGTAAACAGTTTCTCTTTCAAACGGACACTGACATTCTCTGACTGTGTGAACCTCAGGCTTCTCCTCAGCCACCTCTAATGGGGTCTTCAGCCCCAGCTGTCAGATTCACAGACCTAATGGCCTCTCTCATAACAAACCACCACACGAGAACAGCGAAGAAATCGCACTGCACAACGCTCCAACTCGCACTCCCTGCCACAGTAGGGATGATCTTCAGGTTTACACAGACCGGATGGAGAGACAAGGCTTTTCCATAGAAGATGTGCGTGACTGGGAGACGGTCACATCTCTCTGGGCCTGTTGTCGGTGTCTAAAGCCTGGAACACACCATGCTAATCTGTGACCATCAGAGCCATTGGGCTGTTGCTGAGAGTCGGTGACTGTTTGCCAGGCGAGTGCGCGACACGGTCCGACACACTAGGTCCCTGTTGACACTGTTCCGGCTGATCGAGCATGCTGAATAAGAGTTGGAGCTTGTCAGCGAAACTGAGCTCTCTGATTGGGCTGTCAACTGTTGCCTCTAGTTGTGTCCCTGCTAATCTTCACAACTGATGGGAGCCAACTGCTCGTCGGTCTTGGTCGGCGCCAGTCTTGCAATGCCGACTTGGTGTATCCCTATTTTAAGAGGCAGATGAGGCATGTAGGTGTCAGGACTGCCCCTCTGAATAATACTACTGTATTACAGTGAGGTAAAAACCTCACTCCCATCATTAAGAGCATAGGCCAGTCTGAAGTTAGGTAGAGCCCTTTGCAGTTTGTTTGGCATAAAAAATAAAAAAAGAATAAATCTGTAAAAGAATACAAAGATAAATGTTGAATAAGAAAGTGAAATAAATACAAATAAAAATAAAAGAATAAGAAAATTAAAGCTTTTCTTTATTGCTTTTAGCTTTACTGTATTGTTTTGATTTTCCCCCGAAAGGGACAAACTGTCAATCAACTGGCCTTGGGTGGGGATTCCTGCCCAAGCAGAATACTCAATAGGGGGAATGCACGTGACGTCACAGCAGGCGGGATATACTCTGGTTACACCTACTGAGTGGCAAAAAGACTGTGGCAGCAGTAGCGGTTAGCTTGCGTTCTGCGGGAACACATCTAAAACTGGAACGAGCTGTTGATTGTACATAACTATTTAACAAGAAATCGGAGCTATCCTTTTATAGACTGCTGAAAGCTGAAGATAAGAAGCAAATGGATGGCTGCAATCCGCAGCAGCAACGTGAACCCAAGCTCCGAAAAGTTGATTTGCAATTGTCATTTTGTGTCAGTATTCTGCCTACTGTGACGTCACGCGCATACCCCCTACTGACTACTCGGTAGGGAAAAATTAAAAGCAACAGGCAAACGTAAAAGCAATATGGTAAAAGCAATAGGAGAAAAAGCTGTGGCAATAAAGAAAAGCATTAATGTTCTTATTCTTTTATTTTTTATTTGTGTTTATTTCACTTTGTTATTCAACATTTATTTCCTTATTCTTTTACAGATTTATTCTTTGTTATGGCACTCCTACGACTCCAAATATTTAGGTTTTTTGATTGCATTCACAGATTTTTATAAAACTGAGGTTTTTATTATTTACTTTTTAAATAAAAAGTAGTGGGTTATGCCACACTGTGGGGACACAATGTGGTAAAAACAGACCCCCCCCCCACACACATGCACGCATACCAGAAAGCCAGCGAAAATGATTTTTTTGTGGCCACACATCTGAGTGGAGAGCTCCCTTTGACACCAGGGCATGGCCAAGAAATGGAGGCATATAGGCTGCCTGTGGAGGCGTCACTTGGCAGGAGTCCGTTCCTGGAGGTCAACATGCCTGAGGGGCTGTCGCTGACGTAATTGGGGGGGGGGCCTGATGCGCCCACATCTTAGTGTGGGAGACACGGCAGGAACCGGTGCTCACCGCAGAGGCTTCCGCTGGTCCACAGACACACGCACGCATGCACACACCCCACACATCTGGCTCGAATAAAACGAGCTGCACATTAAACATTTATTCAGTCGGCCTCTGCTTCTATCAGATTTAATAACCGTCACTGCGATTGCCGGTCCACCCTGTTTTTTACGGAGTTTCGGGGACGCCAACTCGTCTCTGATGACGGCGAAAAATTGTGGTCAGGTGTCAGGCTTAGAGGTCATCCTCAGGGGCAAAAATTGAGTGCTTTTGCACCCTTGTTATCACGCGGATCTTCTCATCTTCTATATGACTGGAGTTATGACGACAGTACAGATACAGCAAAAACTGTGCCAATGTGATTACAGATATTGGCCAGCAGGGGGCTACTGTTCTTCAAAGAATGCCAGAAGCACAGTGTTGACTGAGGAGAAGGGCAGCATACTGCTTAAGCACCAGGGCAGACACTCTGCAATTACTGGCTTCGTGGCTCCAGCTGACGCAGTTTCCCACCCCTGGTTTTATTAAAGTTGGCCTTCATTAACCCCACATCAGTGGTTTGCTCCAGGCTGCTTGAGGAGATGTTCTATAATTAGCCACAGATGAGGAGTCACTGCTTCTTATTAGACTGCATCAAACCTGTGAACCCAGGCCTCTCTTCCCGGTGACATCCAGTAGCCGTACTCGGTGCTCTCTGGTGTCTTATGGCATTTTGGACCCTTGACACAGCCTAACGGCAGATTTGTAGGTTTATTAGCTCTCCAGAAACACACAGTGGAGTGGATCCGATTGGCCGGCCCCGGGACCGAAGCCACCAGCAGCGTTCACACAGCCCTCAGGCGTTTATTATTTATGTGACTGTCTCTTCACTGGGGGACTCTCCTCTCAGCCGACCCCCTGAGTGTCATCAAAGGCCTCCTGGCGTCCAATCCATCCCCCCCACCAACTAACCACATCCCTCCCCCCCGACCCCAGCCTGCGTTGGCTCAGCAAGGGACCTGCAGGAGTCAAACTCAAAATGACAGATTTCTTTCGCAATGAACGGGAACTTATTGTCCCAGGCCCCTCGGGGGGGGGGGGGGGGGGGGCGGGGTGATAGCATTTGACTTTCACGCCAGGCGGGTTACCGTGGGTTGCCATGCGGATCACGCGATTTAATGGTTCAGCTCTGCTCTGCGTCAAGAGTGCGTAATTGGGGAAGGGCTGGGGGGGGGCAATGAAAACGACTCCCATGTGCTGGACGCTCCGTAATGTGAAATGTCATTTTACAAAAGTAATATAGACACGTAGCTCTGTGAACATGGGGGGAAACTGTGAAGGAGGTACATTGTGATATGTGCTCTTCCGTGAACTTGAGGTACGGGGTCAAAGTGATGGTCTGCAGCCCCGTGCTAATGGCCCAGTCGGCTAACGGTCCGATCAGCTAACAGTCCAATCGGCTAACGGTTCAGTTGGCTAACGGTCAAAGCGGCTAACGGTTCAGTTGGCTAACAGTCAAAGTGGCTAATGGTTCAGTTGGCTAACGGTCAAAGCGGCTAACTGTCTGATCGGCTAACGATTCAGTCGCTGCGGAGGTTTTTCTACAGGCAACCGGCTTCCTTTCTTGACTTGAGTCCAGCGTAGTGATGCTGCCGTTTCCCTTCTGTGAGAACGTCGCAAACAGGCCATGCCGCTCTGCGCCAGGAATGCGATCAACGAAGTCAAAACCACCTCCATCACGTACAGTACACACCAGCATTTTCACGCATGTAAAATAAAATGCAAATCGCCTTCCAGGCTGAAATGAGCCTCCATCTGGAAGACAAGCAGCACGTGACACAAGCGTACACGCCTTGTGAGAAGCGTGAAAAAGAGAGGAGGGCTGTTTAGCGAAGGCACCATGATCAGCACTACGCTATGCGCTAGTCAAGGATAACGGTACTCTGCTTCTCTGTTTTAGCCATTCTAACTCTCTGCAGACTCCTGGGCTCAGAGCTTCACAATAACACCCTTTTATCGCTGCTTTTCAGTCTTTATTGGATTTGTTCAATCAAAATTCTGACTGGAGATACTCACCACTGGTTGTACATCTAAATTAACTACTTAACGATATATTCCATTAAAGCAGGGCAGGCGTCCCTTGAGAGTCAAATGACTGAACCCCTAGGAGCCTTAATCCATTGCTCAAGGCACCCTAACCCATAAACACCTTCCATGGGTGCTGACAGGACTTGACAACAGCCAACAGAATCGCCTACTGTCTTGCCGTACAGAACTGCTATTGCCTGTCCCCACATGGACAGATTTCCCGTGTTATCCTGAAGAAGGAGCAGTATCTATGCTGTAATGCCAGCAGTGGTCTGGCTTTGTGGACCAGTCCTGGTGACCTTTGGTGAGATGAATCCTGAATTTGGCCTCCCTTAGTCCAGTTCAGCACAGCATGGTCTCACCTCCAAAAGACTTCTGGTTCCATTATCAGTTCAGCAGTGGTTCCCAGTTTGACAGGGACATTGTGACCCTGCCGCCACCCCCCCCCCACCCCCCAGGCAGCACCATCACCCTCTCTGACACAGCGATTGAACTGCTTACGGAGCCAGGCTGTTCTCCTGACCCTCTCGAACTACGAACCCATTGTTGGTCCCCCGAAAGATGAGTTGATCCAACTGGGAAGCTTGCCATCATAAAACCACCACTCCCAGCATCTTTCAGCCCTTTAGTCTGCCTGGGAGGGAGAACGGAATGGTGGCACAAGTAAGTCAATGCTCTGCCCCCAACTGTGCACATTCATGCAGGTAACAGAGAGAAACCCCTCAGGAGCCGCTGATCCGTTACAGGCTGACCAGCTGCTCTCCGGTTTGGCGTCTGGGTCATGAAGCAAGCTCCATCCTACAAAGGGCCTCCATAATTACTCTTTTTGGGTGGTGGTGGAGAGGGGGCTTGGCCCTGGGTCTGGCCTCTGAACAATGGATCTGTAATCACACCCTAGTGGACCAAACGGGCCCATAATGGGCTCAGTAATTACACACTCCAGCCGAATCCTGGCCGCGGTGCTGATGTGGTCCAGAATACTCTACCGTCTGCATTCTGTTAAAAATGAAGAATGTTCTGGCAACATCTTAGAACCTGCTATCAGGCTGCTGAAAGCCTCCCGAATTTCAATCTTCTGGGCACCCGGAAGACAATGCATGTTTATTTGCTGTGATCCCTGCCCCGCCATCAGCAAGGTGCCAACACTGGACCTGCACATGCTCTTCCACGGCCGTTTACATTGCCACAAACATTTCTAAATATAACCTTGTGTTCTTCAGAGATGACATCCCACGATGCTTAGAGAAAACAGAACTTTTCTAGGTTAATGGGCTAATTAGTGTAAGACAATAGATTGCAACTGAGAATTAATCTGACATAACTGATGTGATGAAAAAGCCTGCTATTTTAGTGTCAGACATCCTGTAATCCAAACAGCCGTTCTATAGCGCTCAGCGCTGAAAGCAGACACCCTCTGAATTCAACTTGGGAAAGTTCGCTTCGAGCAAATGCGCCATATTGACTTGAATCTGAACAAGCGATTCGCAAATAACCAAGAATATGAAATGAGGAGACGCCACATACAGGCCAGGCGCACCGCATGGAGGATCACCTTGGCCAGTCCTGAAGCAGCAGGATCAGCAGCATTGTGCAGTGCAGAACTCCATGATATAACAATACGGGTTCTATAACTTTCTAGAACAGATGGTCCGTTTATGGGGTCCTGGAATGTGAGAATTCGGCATGCAGTGTGATTGGAATTGGGTTCTGGAAGAATTTATTTAGGAAATCCATTACTGGCTGTTTCAGCAAAGCACTACTGGCTTCTGTTTACATCAGGTTCCATAAAGTATGTGAGGGTTCCGAGACAAGGAGCTTAGCCCCACCCCGATCACACAGAAAGTCTTTTCTTCTTGGCACTACCTCAGAGGTATAAGGAGGTGAGGTATTACCATCCAGAGCAGGGAATTTAATAATAAAAAACAAATCAGCTTAAGTCCTCTGTCAAAATAATCCTAATTCTGTTTGTAGACGCAGGAGTCACACTTGGGTACTGAGCGAGACAGAGAGAGAGAGAGAGAGAGAGAGGGGCTGATGTTATGCTATAATGCTTTTTCCACACACTTGTGAAACCAGGCACAGGTGCACCACATACACCTGCAAACACATAAGCTTCACACTCATCTGTGCACATACACAACATGTCGCTCTCCCTCACACACACAACACACCACCCTCTCTCTCACATATGTGCAACATGTCATACTGTCTCATGCACACATGCTACACAACACCCACACACACACAATGCACCACGCTCTCCTACACACCGCACACCACACGCTCTGAGAAACACAACACACCTCACTCTCTCACACTCATAACACAACACACACTCTCAGACACACATAACATTCCACAATCTCTCATACACACAACACGCCACACTCTCACACACGCAACACACCATACTCTCTCACCCACATGCAACATGCCACACACTCTCTCACACACAAATTATCACACTCACACACCTGCCACACACCACATTCTCTCTCACATGCAACACACTATACTTTCTCACATGCATACATGCAACACGCTGTAGTCTCTCACATACGCAGCACACCGCACTCTCTTTCACACACGCACCGCAGGACGCTGCTGTTGCTGTGTATTAAAGAGCCTAATCAAACGGGAATATATCAGAGCCCCCTGCTGCCTTCCTGTGCAATATTACCAGCTGCCCTTTTGACACAGCGATATTTTTAATACTTATCATGTGCCGTGGGACATTTTTCATAGGAGATACCGAAATGAGACCAATATGCCCTTGGCCATCCGGGCCGGGCGGGAGAGAGGCGGAGAAGGGAGGAAAGATAAGGAATGAAGAGCAGCAAGGCAATGGAGATACCGGCCTCCAACGGCAACAGGTCAGCAATTGGGGCTCTGAGGCGAGAAGAGCAGCATCCGGCCAATAATAGCAGGGCTGTATACAGGGCTTAAAACCAGGGTAGATTATAAGTGTATCAAACCCAGCGCTGAGGGGGGGATCCCCCTCCATACGGGATCCTCCTCTATGAGGGATCCTTTTCTATAAGGGATCCTCCTCAATGAGGGATCCTTTTATATAACGAATGCTCTTCTATGAGGGATCCTCCTTGATAATTGAGTACGGAAGTTGCAAACTAAATCTCATTGTACCTCTGCAGTAACAATTGTGCTTGTGCGATGACAATTAAGGTATTCTATTCTATTCTATTCTATTCTATTCTATTCTATAAGGGATCTTGCTTGATAAAGGATCCTCCTCTATGAGGGATCCTCCCCTATAAGATTGTGCCAAGCAATTTAATGCTACTAGTAAGACACCCCCCCCCCCCATCTCGGTTCAGGCCCACTCCCCGAACACATCCCCAGCTTGGTGGCACCCTGTCCACAGCCCCACCACAGTCTCGGTTCAGGTCCCCC
>JAODLD010000120.1:859369-870836 GCA_026781065.1 Mormyrops boulengeri
CCCCCCCCCCCACAGAGCATTTATTTGTACCAGACAACTTCAACCTTTTGTCTTTGAAGAACGCACACTCAGCTCACATAAAGCCCAAAAGCTAAAGTGGTCGTCCTGAGGGGTGACCTTGCAGATCAAAGTGCAGAAACAGCAGAAAGCACGATTTGCTGTTCATTCGAGGAGGTCACCTCACACTTACTATCTGTGAATAAGGGCACCGTCTAAACGACCCAGTGCTTTCCTGCCTCTGATGCTTGGGAAGGAGAAAGGAGGCTCGAGACAACCCCACACCCGAGCGCCAAAAAGGCAAGTCCCAGGAAGGGCCATTTCTGCTGCAAGGCAGTGCTTCGAAGAGCTTTTAAGTAATAAAATCAAAACCTCAAATTAGGTCAAATGCATCCCATAATAAAAGCGTTACTTCATATTATTTTCTTTAACGTGTCATCAGACTGTAAACCTATCGTAGAATTAGATAAACCAAAACTCTCCATCAGTTTGTTCATGTCTCAGGGGTGCCCACTAGAGGAGAGTCCAAGGACGTGAACCTTCTGAGCATTTAGTGAACTATATCCATTCAACAGTCCCCCAACACCGTGGCCACGGTGTCCGACGGAGATTCACAACAAGGCCGCCACTGTAGTGATAAATTACACAAAATATACATCACTCAGAGCCTGAATGACAAAGGCTAAAAAAAAAAAAAAAAAAAAAAAAAGACAATTGCGATTGCACACTTCCAGCGTTTCCATAAACAGGAGGATCCGTTTCTAGGCATTTTGATTGTATAGACAACCAAACGCTGAAAAGCAAAGGATCATTCAAAATGAAGGAGATAAACCCCAAGGACTATACATTAACAACAATGTGGAATATCACACCTCAATCTGAGAGCTGCATTACCCCAGTACGAAGCACTCCTCTGAGAGCCGGGGTCACATACCTGTAAGGTACAAAAAAAACGAGCGCATGCTGAAATAAAAAGGACTAACCATAACGGCATAAAAACCTGCTACTTAAAAATACATTTAAACCAGAATTCTTATAGGTGTGGCTCACTTCAGGTTTAGGGTTATACCACAAAAACAGGACTAGACAGACTCACATAAGGACAGACACAGAGAAGTAGAGTGACATCATCACTTAGCGCCAGCTGAGGGGCGGGGTTTTCCGCCAGCATCTCACGCTGACATGCAAATGAGTGTGCATAAACCACTCGCGCACCAAGACGAGACGCAGAAAGCGACCGACTGGGCGCCACACGCGACGCAGACGGCCCTGCCGCCCCAAGGCTGCGGCCAGGGTGAAGGCGAGACCGTGGTGACGGGGCTGACGGGGCGTTAGGCCCTGTCCCTTCTGTCCCAGTACCTCGCCACCTGTCAGTCAAAGCGGTGAGAAGACACGAGGGAGGAAAAGAGCATGAAAAACAGGTGGGCAACACGGCACTAACATTCAAGAATGCTATTCACAGCTGCCTCCAGGGCCGAGTCTGCGTCGGCTGGGGACTTTAACAGGTGGGGGCTGTTCTGGCCGGCATGGGGGCCCATGAAGCCACCTGCGCTGTGGCCGCTGGCATTGCCGTCGACAACCATGCTGAGAGAGCAGCCTTGGGTCTTCTTGGGGTCCAGGACACTCTTGATGGCAGTCTCCAGGTGGGCACTGATGGACACCCCCGGTTGCTGCTGTAACGTCCCCCCTCCGGGGTCTTTGCAGCCGGGCTGAGACTCTGTCCTGACCGAGGGATCCCTCGACCCTCCTCTGAGCTGCACTTCTGTGAGCGTGCCGTCACCATGGCGATGGGTGAAGCACGTCACCATGCTGCTGGTGAGGCACGGGAACTCTCGCGGCAGGTCAGCCATGCTGACTGGATCTGCCCCCCCAAGGGGCCTAACCTGCTCTCCCTGTCCTGTCTGTGAGAACTTCGGCAGACAGCAGAAATCCTCCAGGTAGCCCTCTGGAAGAGGAAGAGCGGTCACACCGTGCACCTCGCATCACACCATTAAATCATTCCTGTTACCCCAGCTCCGCTAGTGCCTGCAGCAACCCACGTGTTCATCCCAGTACCAGCACAGCAGATTCAGCTAATCAGTTACATACCATTCCCAATGAGATCAATCAGTTGTTTGGGCTGGTAAATACCACCGCTTTACCTGCATCTGACTTCTGAAGTTGATATGATTCTGGCTGGGAATGGTGCCCCCAGCGAGTGGCAGCCTGTTACGGCAGCTCTGCTCATTTCTGAGCATATTTCTTATTTTTCTATTTTTTAAAATTCTCTTTACTTGCAAATTTCTCACTTGTGGGACTAATAAAGCATTATCTTATCTTATCTTATCTTAATATAGCACTGATTCACTATGTCATTTCAGATGAGGGGGATGGTCTGACAGCTGGATAAACATGCAAGTCAGCCCATGTGTGAGAGAAGAGGCAGGCTGACAGGTAGCCCTGTTGGCTTCATGGACTGACACATGCAGACATTATAAAGAGAAAATTTATAAAGGACATTGACCTTCATTCCAGGATCCTCTGTGATCCAGACTGTTGATTAATCCAATGATTTCCTCTAAGAAATGATACTGGAGTGGGCTAAGTACCATGCCTCCGTCCCAGACTCACCTGGGTCCACCATGGCCAGTCGCTTGTCCTGTGTTAGACAGCGTCTCTCCTCTTGGTTGAATGTCCTGTCAATCATCACTATCTCTGATGAGGGACACACCCGCTAGAGAAATGGCAGACCAATGTTTATTTTTATGTTAGAGGGAGGGGTATTTTGTGTTGTGCTTTAGACAGACACTGGGTTCAGAAGAACAGGATGCAGCAAATACCTTGCATCCAGCATGCATCACTGTTTGAGCCAATGTAAGACTCCAGTGTATTATGGCAAAGTGCTTACTTCAGCCTCGACCAGTAGGAGGCGCTGGTATTTGTTCAGCATGGCCTGGGTTCGCTTAAGGGCATGTGACGCCGCCTCTTCAAACTCCTCATCCACTTTGGTGAAAGGGAGGCACATCATTAGTGTCTGTTGGTCCCGTGGAGGCTGCAATCGCAATTGCTTTCAGGAAGGGAACCTGGAGGATGGTACCTTTTCTGAGGTCATCACTGGAAGGCAGGGCCCCCTGGAACACGTGGTAAGCAAGGAGCCGGCGGGCGGCATCCTCAAGGGAGGAGAACGGTGACTGGTCTGGTGCCAGAGCCCTGGCCTGGTCCCACTGGAGCTGCTGGAGGATCCTGCAATATTGCAACATCGGGCAGGTCAGCATGGACTCATAAACAGAGTCAGAGTCTCATACACAGCTAAGCAGAGTCAGGTAAAAAAAAAAGAGGCAGAGAGAAGCATGCAAACATGGAGGACAAACTGGCAGTTACATGTCGCCCTTGGTCAGCTGCCGGGGGGCAGGTCTTTTCAGCATGCTGACCTGCGTGGGGAAGAAATGGGCTAATTAAAATCACACCTCACCTGACATTCGGCTTTGACAGCAGGCTCTGGCCTCTTAGGGCTGTACACTCAGCATGGAAGGTACTCACCTGACTGCCTACTGTGGGAGTAGAGCCAAGTTGGTTTGGTAAGTACACCACCGTTTCCAGGGCTGCAGATGCCTTCAACGCTGCAGGAAAAAGCAAGTGTTACTTCACAAACATCAAGCTGGCCCATGTTCAGACAAGATAAAGGACATGTGTGGTGTGTGTGCATGTGGGCCCTAACATCAATCTACCCCTGAGGGCTCTAGAAACAGTCAACCGACTATGGGCTCTAAGGTATAATACCACCCACGGGCTCTAGATGATTTTACCCGTGTGGCCAAGCAGGTTGACCAGCTGCGGTTGCCTCTGCCCATCTTGCATCTTGGTAACACTTGGTGTGAATTGGGAGTCCTGGACGGAAAAAGAAAGTTTAGTGCTGGTCCAAGAAAGAAATGGAGAAAAATCCACAGTTATCGGGCCTCAGGACGTGCCAAAGTATGACGTCTCATCAAGGTCCATTCAGTGACTGAATACTTGCCTGGCTCTGATGGGGTAAATGCGTCTCAGGCTGCAGCTGGCGGGTGGAGTCCTGCTCCCGGGAAACCAGGAACTGCGATCCCAGCTGAAGCTCCTGGCCCCCCGGAAGCGCAGTCCCTTGCATCGTCTGCACCTGAGTCGCGTACCCAATGCTGGCCGAATCCGTGGCATTGACAAGCGCATAGCGGCCCTGAACGGGGGCAGAGCCCAGTGCACTGGAGCCGGCGGTGAAGGCCACAGGGGCTTTCGCTGCCACCGCCGGGGTCTGCGACATTTGGACTAAAGCTGGGGAGCACTGTCCCAGTTGGCTACTCACCATGCTCTGGTTCACCATTAGCTGCCCCGTTGCCAAAAAGTTCTGCCCAGAGACAAGTTGCACAGCCATGCTCTGATTGGTCAGGAATGCCCCAGAATAGGTGCTGGTGGCAGTCTGAGTCACAAAGCCTTGGTTGGACGTACCCTGGACCTGCGTCTGTAGGACTTGCCCATTCAGAGCCTGGACGGCGGGCGTGGCTGTGCCAGGGGTAAAAGGCAGAGAGGAGGGTAGCCGGTATTGCCCCAGGGGTAAGCTGGTCTGGTGCTGCTGCCCCACAGCCGAATGGATCACGATGCTACCCGAGTGGCTGGCCACCTGGGGGCCCAAGGCAGGCTTCTGGAGGCCTGGCTGGTTCACAATGTTAACAGTCATCTGTTGGGGGCTCTGGGTGGGGCCAGCAGCATAGGTGCCACTGCCAGGGGCTGGGCCTTGGGGCTGCAGACCCAAACCACTGACACTGTATACAGTCTGCCCCCCTACCTGTAAAGGCTTAGGCTGAATGGGCTTAACCAGCATCTGTGGGGAGGGACCTCTCTGGATGATGATGTTCTGGAGGGGTATGGGCGTCGTATTGCCTTTGAAGGGCATGGACAGCTGGCCGCCGCCAGCAGAGGGGCTGAACGTGGCTCCTGGTGTTGCCCCAGTGGTACACGATGGCCGCTGCGCCAGTGCGCCCCCTGCTAGCCCGGGCGAGTCAGGCTGACCCGGCTGCAGCAGGATCTGAGGCCGCTCTAAGCCGCTGATAGTCACCACAGAGGCAGGCTCTCCGAAAGATCCCATTAGCTGGATGTGGGCGGCCGATCCATTTGGCACAGCTGGTGGAGGTACCCCCTGGTGGAAGCCCTGGGACTGCACGCCGGTGAACTGTGCACAGGGAGACATGCCGACACCCCCGGACACAAGCTGCTGAGGGAATGCCAAGGAGGAGGTGGGAGATTCCAGGAGAGCCTCCTGCGCTAGGGTCTGCTCCGTGATGTCTGCCTCCTGCAGTGACTTCTGGAGGATGTCAAAGGGCTGCTCCTCCCCCAGCTCTGCCGCCGACGGCGAGACCCTCCCCAGCTCCTCCTCAATGAACTGAAGGCTGCCGGGGAGCTGCAGCGTGGCCCCATCCACCTCGCCCAAGTGGTTGGCAGAGTCGTTCAACACGGAGACAGGGTCGCCCTATCAAAGGAGAAAGGCAGCGTGAAGGGCGGTGCCAACCCAGTGGATTCCATGGATGCAATAAAAAAAGGCAAATCTTACGGAGCCGCTGATGAAGAAGCTGGCCGAGCCGAAGGCCGCGTTCGCCACATCATCTTCATCGATCTGCAAAGAAAACGTCCACCTTTAAATGCATGACTGAGTTAATATTATTATGGAAGTTATCAAAAATGGCACAACCCAAGGAAATAATCTCTCATAAGGAGAATCTCTCCCTTTGTTCACCCAGTTCCTTAAGTGCAGCACTATTTTCTTGCCTCAAAACATTTCACGTGGTATACAGATCGTCATGATGGCAAGAGGAAATGTGTAACTGCCAGGAGGATCAGTTCAGCAGCTGCAGGCTTGTGGGCACTAAGCAACTCTGAGGTGGGGAAGCAGAAGCTAAACCACTGGAGGTCAATCTTCGGCCCTATTCCCCACCGAAGAGAGTAAAGACCAAATGCACAAGTACAAGCAGACAAAATATGGTTTCTCTCCAGGGTTTCTGGACTAACTTTCCATGATGGTGAGGAGTTCTGGAGGGACCTTGCTACAGAGCTGGAGTTCCTTTGCATTGACAGGAAGCAGCTGATGTGGTTTTGATATCTTATAAGGATGCTGCTTAGTTGCTACGTCCCAAGCTGGGAGTCTCCCAGAATCAGCTGCAGTCCATGGCCTGACCTGTTTGCTGTGTTACCATGAGGACCCTCACAAGGAAACTCAGTCCAATGGTGGACATATGGACAGATGCAGACAGTGAAGAATAAATATAAATTATTGTAACACCCATGATATATGCCTTGTAAAATTCTATGTATATACTTCAGAATTTAGCTACACTGGCAAGACTATTCCCTACGATCTGGTTATACATTGGTATAAACTTAATGAAAGCCTTTAAATAAAATGAATAGCTTACTGATTTGTTGCTGGAACCATGAAGATAATCATTCAATGCCTGCACGTCTCTGTGGGACAGAACCAAGAAGATTAACTCAGGATCAGGAACATGACATTGAGAGTGCAGGTCTAACAGTCTGAATGCCAGAGTGTCTTCTTCCATGTTTCAGGCCAAATTTTCAAAAGAGGGGGGAGCGGGAATTTTAAATGGAAAAAAAGATCTCACCCTTTGATGATAGACTCACCCTATGATGTCTAGAAGACGGCGATCATCTTCATCATCCATGGTGACTGCATGGCAGGGGAGAGGGGAAGGATGTCATTTGTGACACTGAAATTACATTTGGCCCAGCGCCACAAGCAACTGACTCGATTCACTGTGGGACATGCTAGTCACTCACGTGTTTACAGGAATCATGGGACTTCTCATTGGATGCCTCTGAGGTCCTGCAGACAAGAGAGGTACTGAAATGTAAAAGTGGGAACCAGTCTCAATCAAACCACCATTAGAATTCTAAGGCTAGTAATCACATATGTAGATTATAAAGCTATAAGTGAATCAATGAGGCTGACTTATGGTTGCCTGAAACAGGCCAACAGAATATGAGCAAGTAACAAAATGATGAGAAATAAAGCGGTATTCTGATGTTTAAGTAGGCCATTGTAAAGCTTATGGAAATTCTGAACTGGTCATCAGTGAACTCATGTAAATGACTGACACCACTATAAAGAATCAGCTACTCACCTGGTCATTTAATCCCATGTCATGGTCTTTACTCGGAGGTATATACCATTGTAAACAATTTTCCCACAACATAATTTATAATACAAGAATGATAATAGAATTAATGACTGTAATTCTCTCTAAAATCACTAAACTGTCTGACAATATTCCACTCCAAAACCACTGAGAAATTACGTTTGTAACAGCATTAAATCACTACAAATCTGGGCCTTGCTTCTGGGGTACTACAGTGATCATGTAAACTGTTAAATGACTCTTTGGAAAAGAGAATTTATGATTTTAACACACAAACATCCACTTCACCAGCAACCCAGGAGCAAAGTGAAAGAGGGAACTCCATCGGGCCGACCACAGCCAAGTACGTGTGTTTTCTCTGTCAAGAATTGTGTGCAAAACAAACCAAAAAAAGATGAACCACTTTCACGTGTGCTAATGGGACCACCGACAGTGTGGGTACAGTGCGTAGCCATGTGTTAATCACCACACCCAACAACCACAGAAAAGACCTCAGAACCATCTATAAACATCTCCCAGGGTAAAAATAAGGAACATGGGAGTATAGGTCTGACAGGGTTCTGTACCGGTTATGTGTACTGGAAGACTGCATCAACTAAGTTGTCTTAAGCAGGCAAATAATATATATATATATATATATAAAAGAAATTTACAAATGAGAGGAGGCCATTCGGCCTAATAGCTCAGATTTAAAGGAACCCAGGGTTTTAGCTTGCGCTACACACAGGAAGACTATTCCATACTCCAACTACACGCTGTGTGAAGAAGTGTTTCCTCCAGTTCATTTTAAAATGTTCTCCCACTAATTTCCACTTACGGCCACGAGTTCTACTATTTAAACTAATATTGAAATAGCCATTTAGCTACACACACACACATATATATATATATATGTGTGTGTGTGTGAGATAGTAGATATATAGATGAACACACACAAATATATTTAAGAAAATACAGATGGAATGTGGGTGGCGTAAGTGCCACATATATGGAGACACAGACACGTATGGTTGCTTTTATATACACAGAGGGCGGAACCAAAATGGCGGCCTGTCCTTGTCTTACTGCGCCACACAACTTGGCTCCTTGCCAGCCTGTCAACAAAGGCAGATTCTACTGCCGGAAATCATTTTTTATTTTCAACCTCAATCGCTATATAACGTGCTGAATAAAATATAGTTTGAATAAAATATTTTGCGTTAGTATGTGAAATAAACCATCTGGTCAAGGGGGGGGGGGAGGTACACGGAAAGGCCCAGCCTTTTAAATGTAACCTTGAAAATGACATCAATAACTTCGCTAATACTAAAAATAAGATTTTAAAATAATAAGCAGCTGATTGAAAACAATATTTATGGTTTAGTCCGAATAACAAATGGAAATAAAAAAAGTCAACACTATTCCAAACCAATCAGCCCAGACAAAAGACTTGTCAATTTCTTAGCTATCTAATCGGTTCATGCTTAAAAATAAAAACTCAAACATACATACATTTCGCCTCTTTATTTCATTAGATTAAAATTATACAACATATTCACAGATTATCAAAATACACAAAATCATACACAAGAGCAGCAGCGCATTTGCCTGCTGGCGGCGGATAACAAGCTAGTTAGCTAACAATAAGCAGCGCTCGGCTGGAAATGAGATTATTAATAGTTGTTTTTATAAAAAAAAAACGCTGCGCTCTATGACACAAAAGACAAACGTGACCAATAAAAAATAGACATTTAAAAATAAAGTCACACCGTTGCGAGGAAGCGGGTTTTAGAAAAGTAGCTCGGTACGGAAGTTTATTTCTTTTTCTTTTTTTTCGCAAGAGCTCAACACGGGGAGGGGGCGGAAAATCGACGCAGGAGAGGAAGAAAAAACTAAATTTAAAGCAGCTCAATCGCACCGAGTCACCGAAACGTTTCCCCGGATTAGCTGTCGGTGCCTCGGCGCCGTCGCCCACCAGCTCCCCAGCTGTACGGACACCCTAAGCCGGCTCCGTCCGCCCCGTCTCCGAGCGAATCCGCGCCGCTTTTCCCCCCCGTGCTAACGCGGACGGAAAGCGGGGATCGCCTCGTCACGGCAGACCCTCCCTATGCTAGTCCAGCTTCGAACCTCGGCTTTCCCGAACCCCGGTTCCCAGCTCGCCCCGCCGCCGTCCTCTTTCCTTCCTTCACGGAGACTGCGAAGAAAGATCCAGGCTTTTATCATTAACATCGTTCCTAATTCCTCCAAGCGCGGATTAAAAAGCCTGGGACGCTGCCGATGGACGGCCGATCGTGCGCCTGTTCCGCGGACGCGCAGCCGGACCTCCCGGCCTCCGAGCCGCCTCAGTCTAATGGACTCTCCCTCTTCCCCGTGATCTGGCCGTATGGGAGCCTCGGCTCTCTGCCTATCGTGGCTGCCTGAACTGGCTTAGATAAAAAAGGACGTCTATAAATATTTATTCAGATTTGCATAACATCGAGACGATTAAAGAAAAGGCTAGCCCTTGTTCCCGTCTCACCCCTCTTCTTGAAACCTAATATCTCCATTTGGCAACTTTTAATTTGCTCCCCCTCCCTTCACCTCCTCCTCCTCCTCTCCCTCTCTCACTCTTATAGCTAGCTATATATTTTTCTCCCTCTCCTTTTTTTCCTCTCAGATAGATTTTTCCCTCTCTCGCTCTCTTCCCTCCCCGAAGGAAGGGGAGGAAGGAGGTTGTGTGTTTTTTTTTCCCTCCTTGAAATTTTTATCACAAAATTATAATACACTCAAAGGGGAACTCACCGTCATGAAAAAGCAGTGCCTTGTCAACGGGGTTTCCTCGCCATCACATCAGGGGCCAGCGGGGCAGTGCCGCTCCTGCAGACGGGCAGCAACTGCAGGCAAGCAGCCCCGAGGAAACTACCACGATCTCTGCACACAGAGAAGCGACGGAGGGAGGTTGTTAAAGCCGTGCACGGTGCAATTTAAAATATAATATGTTAATTTGGGCTCCAAAACAAAAATGCATTCGAAAAAGACGGTACTTGGGGAAATTAGGACGTACAACGTTCAAAGCAGCGGGGTGCTGAATTTGAACTTGACAGCTCTATAAACTCGAACACAAGGGGGCAGAATAGCCAACTTGGCGTGGAAGTTTATGAGAAGGAACGCAAGATATTGTTTTTTTTTTTTGCAAATGGCAAACCTTAGGTGTCCGTAGCAGGTCTGGAGTTAATATTCCATACAGGTTTAAATCATCTAAAAGAGGACTAGCATTAACACAAAGAAGATATCCTGGACAGCTGAATTCAAGCATTGCGCGTCCATCCATTCAATTAGAATGAGACACGCACACAATAATATTGTGTGCAATATAACCTGATAAGTTGAGTTACTAAAAACAATAAACATATATATATATATAGCTAAATATTGCTGAAGTGTAGCATATAAATTCACATGACTTGAATGTACACGATAAGCACATATCCGCATAACTACCTCTTGTTAAACCGGTCTGGTGATTACGACCAAAATTGAAGTACTCTGCCATGCCTAAATGTAACACTGAGTCTAAAAATCCTTAGTGAAACATGACCTCTCGACGCGGCTCGTCTGAATACATCGTGGCAAAACAGAATTATCTCAATCTATTTTAAGAAAATAGTGAAAAGTTTTATGTAATGTTTATGCCAGGCCTTGTTTGTTGTATACTGATTGCAAGATGGCCTGTGCTTCTGGAAGCGGTTATAGTAATCTGTTAATGATAAAGCAAACCATAAATCTGATGGTATCGTTGCCGCTTGGAATACAATGAAATTATATAACACAGGCAGCGCATTAACACTCCGATAAATTTTAGACTAGGTTTTTAAAAAATTCACAGTGAGCTCCCTGATATGCAACTAGGTCACGTTAAACCAATAAGAAAAGCGAATGCTGGGAAGAACATGAAAAATGATCAAATCATAAAATCGTTTGCTGGGCAGCGCTTGAAAAACAAATTTACTTCCGGCAAATAGATAGTCTAAAGTTTCGCTTTAATAATCGTGGGGTGTAAGAAGTGCCTGCGGATAGTGGTGGAGGATGATTAAAACAAAAAAAGTTTCGTAATTGTATGTGCATCTTGTTGTTAGTAATATAAACTGGTATTTATCCGGGTTCTTGTTGATAACATGAACGATACGGAGCATTAAAATGTAAAAATGACCATGTATGTAATGATGTTATGTCTTGCAACGCATGATACTGTGACAAGGCAACAGCAATGTTACTTGGTCATTCCATATGGAGAATAACCTTCATTTTACAGACATGCCGATTCCTGAATATATTTAAAATATGTTTACCTCAAATAAGGG
>JAODLD010000120.1:881604-893032 GCA_026781065.1 Mormyrops boulengeri
CCCCCCCCCCCCCCCCCCCCCCCCCCCCCCGTAGCCGGGCCCACCTAGAGACTGGATGGTGTAGGCACAGCTGCCCCAGCACATGATGGGGACACGGGGGTCCTGTTCATTGGGGTGAACTTTAAGGCCAATTTTGTAGGTAGCCGTCCCAAATGTTGTCAGCATCTCCTTGACAGAACTAGAGAAGGGGTTCCTAGAGGAATGAGGACCAAGGGAGACGTTCAGGCCTGGATCCGGAATGATCCAGCAGGTCGTGGGGGTACCGGGTTGAACGTACACTGGCACGTAGTCAGGCTCGAATCCCTCTGGGGGAGGGAAGTCTTCCATGTTGCTGGTTGCGTCGACGGCCCCAGCATCTAAATTAACAGAGAATGGTTGTCAGTCCATCCCATGAAACAGGAAATGAATGCGTGAAGATACACATGCAGGAAGAGAGGAGCTGGGGAAGAGACAGGAAGCAGACAGGAAGCAGACACTCACCGACAGGTCTAAGCTTCCTGTGTGCTGAATGCAGGGATTTGATCTGCTGAGAAACAGTCTTCAGCCACAGCCCGATACCCGGCTGTTCAGTGCTAGGACAGACACACATACACACTTAGCACTTGTAACTGAAGAGCTGCCAATCCTCTAGAACACGGGTGTCAGACTCCAGTCCTGGGGGGACGTTGCTCTTGAGCTGAATCATTTGTGGTGGAACAGGGAAAGAACTAAGCTACACAGGGCTCCGGCCCTCCAGAACTGCAGTTTCACACCCCTGCTCTAGAATATTCCATGACCTGCAAGCTACCTGCTGGAACCCTTGGGGAGGGGCAGGAGGGGTATGACGGTGTTGCTGAGGCACTCGCACAGCGGACACAGGAACTCCCCGTTTTCCACGTCGTAGCTGGTGTGCACACGTAGCCGCTGCTGCCGCCGCTGCTCCTTAGCCTGCACCGCCTCAAAGTACCTGCAGGGGGCACCCAAGTGACATCTCCATGGGGAAAAACTTTGTGCATGCTTATGCATCACAACTATCCACAGTTTACCTCCAAATGACACAGCATCCATAAAGACATTTCCACCCCGGTGTTTCTGCAGGTAATACACCTGCCATCCTAAAATATTTGCCACCATGGCATAAAAAACACATCTAATCCAACGCCTTGGTGAATTGCTCGGGAAGCCCCACTCTAGCCCCCACCCACCCATTCATGCATTATGGAATTCAGTTTGTTAATGACATTAATAGGATATATTACGCAGTCATTTAGCAGATGCTCTTACAAAGCTCTAATAAAATAAGCCTGCTTAGGTATCTTCCGAGGAAAATAAAAATGGACGAGACAGATAAACGGAGCAGCATTTAGTTTGGTGGGGGGTGATGACGCATCTCTCTCCTTGTTATCTTATACCCCACACTCTCTCACACACACACACACACAAACCCACTTAAATATTGTTATTTCTGAGTTAGCTCGAGTGTGAATGCGCAGCTAGGAGATTACCGCGTTTGAGAAGGGTGGGGGTTTCTCCCCCTTTATTCACTACATTGATAGCTGTTGGGACTACACGACACCCGTTACGTATAACATTACTATAAGACTGGGAATGAAATTGTTATAAATTTTGTGCTGTTTTTATCCGATACATTAACTGGTTTCAGATGTGAAAGGGGGTCTGGAAATACTCACTTCCCCCAGCAAACCCACCAAGTTCGACCAAGTGCATGTACTGCAGTCAGGCTGCCACGTTGGTGAGTGACACACTGGAGACGGGCAAAGTGTCGAGGACTTTATTTGGCAAACACTGAAAGATAACTGGCCTATATTACTGCATATAATTATCATGTTTGTTTACTTCCACAGGGGGAACATGCTGTCAATGAACATTAATTAAAAAAAAACACAGAAACTATTTACAACAATGTTCTGATGCTTGCACTCCCCCCCCCAACAGTACGAACCACCAACACAGTGCTCCCATGCCAAACACTGTAGCCCCCTGGTTGTGTCGTGGTGGTGCCTGACATTACTTCCTATTTAAACATAAGATCGAGCACTGTGACAGTGACAACATGCAAGGTCACTGCCATCCATGTGCTTCTTATAAACACGGAGGGGGCGCATCAGCCTGTGTATACCAAGGAGTGACTGGGCAGTTACCACACACTGCCTTGGCTCCACCCACTCCACAACACGGTGCCTGAGCACTTGGGTAGCTGGCCCATGTTCCTCCCACGCTCCAGCCGTGCTCTTTCCATGCCCCGCACAGACCCCCTCCCATGCTGCACCCAGGCCTACCTTTGCCAGCAGTGAGAATGCATGATGTGTCCGCAGCTGCCAGTGTGCGTGCCAAAGGATAGGTCCGGATGCATGAATAGCGGGTCGTGACGCTCTGGAACACCAACAGAACATGTATTACCAGCAGGTGGCATGATGCCTACAGACAACCTTAAGAGACCATCCTGCTGTAATAATGATGGTGTCTGGTGAGCCTGCAGGGAGAGAGGGCTTAAAGCCCAGCGCGCAGCCTGCGCTCTCATACTCACCCGGGTTAGGCGGCGGCCTGTGGCGGTTCCGGGACATGACGGTGGAGCGCTGAACGAAGGCGGCCAGCACCATGGCCCTGCCGTCCTCGCGGATCTCCTGCTCCTCCTGGCACAGGATGCAGGTAACCACCTGCCGCTTCTCGGCGGGCCGTGTCCTCCGGGGGCCGATACACATCAGAGCGGCGTCCGGGGAGCTAGGACTAGCGGGTCGAGATGGATGCATCATCGAGTGCCCCCCACTGGTGGTTCACACCTCTTTGGGAGAAGTGGGTCTCCAACAGGATTGTACCTGTGCTCCAGTGAGGCTGAAGTAGAGGCGTCCAGCTCCTCCAGGCTCTGCTGGAAGAGCTCCTTGTTCTCGTCGATAAAGTGCCGCTGCATGGCTGACATCTGCGCCATGATCTTCTCCCGACGCAGTCGCGCCATCTCCGCCTTGCGCTTGCGCTCCGCTTTGTCCTTGTCCCGCACTGTCTGTGGTAATGGGGCACATCAGTTACAATTGCAAACCCATCGGGGACTCACTGAGCCTAGCCAGTCCCCCCAGGACTAAGGATGTTTTTCCACCACACCAGGTACCGTAGTTTTGGTGTTTTCCACTGCTGAAAACTGGTACTGAATGACATCACAGCGCGAGGCGGGGTTCTCTGTACTGAATTCGAAAAATGGCTGTAGTATATTATACGGCTTGGTGATGTGCAATACTAATACCAACATCGCATGTTACGCACATAATTCTTACATCGCTAGCCAGCTATACTGAAATAAGGCTTTTTCTTACTTTCAGTTCTGTAGGGACATTATAGCACGGGGGATAAAGCTTTTCTAAAATATTTTTACTCTGTCATAGGAAAAAAGAAAAAAAAAAAAGCTTAGCTTTGCAACTTTAACTATTATTCCTTTTATAGATTCTTATACGTTTAAAAATCAGCTTTTGCATGAGTCTATTGATTGATTGTCCGAGACAATCAATCATTTTCATCCTTGGCATTTAAAATCACTCGAAGACAGGTTTGTGAGAAACACGTATTAGTATATTCAACAAAATACTTTTTAAAATTTCTTGTCGTGCCAGCCGGATCTTTTTGTTGCATATATTCTTACGACCAAAACCACATTTTTTGATTATTGTTTTTTATTTTATCATTATGTTTTCAAGGTGTCATTTATAGTGTTTCGGAGGCAGGCTATTTGCACAACCAACTGACAAAGCGTTTCAAGTCTCGCCCCAAAGTACCAAAGAAGTACCCCAGCTGGTTTTGCACTGTAGGTACTGGAACTGAACCGGAAGTCAATGGAAAAGCGAAAGCACCGTACGAAAAGTGCGGTACTTGATGCAGTGGAAAAGTGCCCTAACAGAGGGGGGTCCTGCCCCAAGCAGACACTACCTTCGATATTGTAAGTAAGGCTGAGGATTTTTTTTCAAACTCGTGCAACATAACACCACATATACAAACTACTAGATTACACCAGCAGAATGAAAATGCACATCTACACAGTAGGTTGCTGAAAAAAATTATCAAAATTCATGGTTTTCCAAGAGTTATGCACACAAAACAATGTTATGAGTCTGCTGGCCCAGAGCATTAAAGATCGCCCTCTCCTACCTCCTGGTGGTTCTGGCCCCCGCTGTCTGTCACAGGGCTGGTACTGCTGCGCTCCCGCATGGTCTTAATGCTAGCAACGGTCTGTGGGGGGCCAAAGGAGAACTCATAATCCAAACACAGCAACTTCAAATTTATAACCATCCCACCCAATTTCATACTGCCGCCCATTAACTCAATACAGTAATATAGCAATAGCTGCCATTTTTCTTTTGTAATGGAAGCTAAGAAAACCACAAATCCTCTTTCAAAAATCTACATATATTAAACAATTCAGGACTGCTCTCTACTACCTCATGGGATCTGTAGCTCATACTGCAGGTGGAGGGCAGTAAGATCCCACCACAGCATACAACAGGGGCCAGTCTTATCCAGAATGACCCGTCATGCATGCGGGTTTTCACTGCAACTCCCTAATTACCAATTCGAGGACTGTGTAGGGTTTTGCCATGTTACTTTTGATTACTGGCTGTTCTATTACTTTGTAGCACGGAAATCCTAGCTTGTGTGGTTTCCCATAATAGTAACGGTGTTTGGAAAATCTCCCCGCCCTCAGTCGGTATTGAGACCAAATTGCAAAGTGCTATTCAATGCAAATGAGCTAAGAAAGACTGAGCAATCAGGCTGCCACGAGGTAAGTCATCACCGTCTTCTGGTTCCTGCCTTTTATCTTGTGGCTCCTGCCTGACTGGTTTATTGTCTTAGACTCTGTAAAAAGGCTGGTATCACACACAAGTCAGGAGAAGAAGGTTGAGAAGGCTGTGCGTAACATCTACCGCACCAGCGAGCATCTGCAAATAAAGCCCTTCCTCCCAAAGACAGTGCCTATGGTCTGGTCCATTGCTTCAGGCTGAAACAACTGAATGTAACAACTGATTGGCTGGGTTTGAACAGCAGACCTAAAGGCTATCCCAAAAACCTGCATACACACCGGCCCTTATAAGACCCACCCATGGTCTACAGGGCGTCTCCTTGACAGACACTGGACCTGCAGGCTGTTGTTCCAGCAGACAAACCACCTGAAGAAATTGCACAGAATGACCCTGACTGTAATGATGACACACCTTAAGGATCCAGCGGATCATGTCCTTGTGTACCTCCAGGTGGGCTGCGTTTTGCAACGTCTCCAGGAGAGCCAGGATGCTTGGGGTGTTACTGGGTGCCTCTCCAGGCCCTGGACACACACATGGACACGTGTCATTCCAGCTAACAGCCCAAACAAACAGGAACAAAGCCCAGAGTCCTCACAGATCCATTACACACCGCGATGGCAGAAAGCCTGTTTGAGAGGTCGGCACTGCACACAGGATGCCAAACACCACACGCTGAGCGTGAAGATTAACTATCGATCGGGAGTCTGTGCGTCCGTCTGGAAGACATCTTTATCTGCCCGTACAACGCGGAGAGAAGTGTAAATGCTCTGTGGGGCTGTTTGCGCACGGCTGAGAAACTCACGGGAGATCTTGAGGGTGAAGTTGAAGGTAATGTCGTCTTCGCTGCTGCTCTCCAGCTGCTGCTGCTCCTCCAACAAAGCCATGCCTATGAGATGGAGCACCTGGCCACACGTAGAACCACCTCAGAAAAGCGTGAACAGAGCCCCCCTCCACACCCCACCCCGTTTCACGTACACGCACGCTCGCTCACCCTCTGCAGCATGGACTCAGACCAGTGCCCCCCGCTGGGCTCCACCGCCCACTGCAGCACGGCTCCTAGCATGCCGAGCAGCACGTCGCACTGCAGCAGATTCACCAGGCTGGCGAAGAGCGGGCAGAAGGTGGGCAGAAGAGGCGGGGGCAGTGCTGGGGACACGGGAGGCCTGCATCAGCCACTGAGTCTCACACTGGCACAATCTCTCCATGTGGGTGTAAAACTCCATAACCGTGATACCCCAGACAGAAGATCGGTGCCATTTTCCCAGAATCTTATCTAGGGTCGCCGGGTGTTGATATGGACTAGACAGACCTAAAACTATAAAGAGGAGTGTGCGGGGGATTTCAGGCAAGCACCAAATACATTCCAAAGGGCTTTAAGCACTTCATTTGGAGGCACGATTTAACTACATTAAAGGGTTCAAACCAAAATTAATCAATTTCAAATCAATAGAACCCAGATCAGCCTACCATGCATGTATTCATGAACATTCAGGCCTGAGCCACGCAGTGTAACCTGGCACACAAATATCACTGGTATGTTCATACAGACCCATTCTTAAGGTCAAGTGGCCCCAGTTGGTCTTTCTCAGGATGATGGACCTGGCCCAGAAGGCTCACCCAGTGACCTACAGGGCCACGGCTTGTTTCACACAGGGCAGCGCATTGACACACTGGTACCTCAGGCAGTACGAGCAGAAGCTGCTGGGAAAGGTGTCCAGTACCTGAGTCCTCGCCACTCTGCCTCCTCAGCTTCCGCTGGGCCTCTTCAGCCTGAGACACGAGGGATCAAAATGAGGGTACCATCTTGGTAGCTGGAGCCCTGCTGATCTGTAAGGGACGGGGCAGCCTACCTTCGACTGGTCGGCACGCGAGTAGTGATAGAAGTAGAGGTTGAACTGCTTGGCACATTCTGGCCTCAGCTCATAAAGCCCCCGACCAGTAACTCCCGGCTTCCTGTGATGATATGAGGGTGGGGGGGGGTTACATATAAGCTGAAAACAGAAAAGAGGAGTGGCTGATGGACAAACGGAGGAAAACCATACTTGAACAAGGCCACAGAATCGATGACCCTCTCCATGCCGGTCTCCTTGTTCTCCTGTAGGAAAATCAAACTTGCATCAGTCACATACCAACCAGTAGAGTCTTGTCATAACATCACCACTAGGGGGCAAACAAAGATAGGAAATGAGGCATGCTCTGCCGCTAGCCAAAAGGTGTGCTTCAACGTCAACACGCCACGCGCCGTGCTGTGGCCCTTCAGGCTCAAACAAGCATGGAAAAATCTCGCGCTCTGCGGATGGACGATTTTTAATTTCCAATATCATCAAGCATGGAGGAGCAGGTCGGAATTGAGACCCTTCAGGTTGATTCTCGTGCGAATGGATGCCATGTTTACACATCCGAGACGCCTGTTCAGCGTTGACCTCTATTAATTAACTACAAAGAGAGTTAAACAATGGTCCACTGGCAGGCCCAGGCAAACCCCACCACCACCACCACGCTCACGTTCTCCGGCAGAGCCTTGGCCAGCTCGCTGTGTGCCATGGGCCGGATGCACAGCTGGTGGATGATCTCACGCTTGATCTCGTCACTGGGCTGGACCTGGCCGATCCCCGGCGTGAACCGTTCTCCTGGAACGCACATATGCACGTGAGCCCAGGCGGGAAGGCAGTACTGGGAGGTGGGGGGGGCACTCGTACTCACCCACAATCATCATGATAAGATGCAGCATCTCCTCGATCAGGCTGTTGTTCTGCTGGATCACGTCCTGAGGCACAGACAGCAGTCAGAGGAACATCTGAACTGACCCAGTCCTCAAAATTTCCACCCACAACCCTCATTTACGTTACTGAATTTACCGACTGGATACTGGGTCATTAATTTGATCGTTAACTTGATCTGTTATTTTCCCAGAGCACCCCCTGCTGGTCCACGCAATGCAATGCAGCAGGAAGGATTTGGGCACCTTGTTGGCGTTCTCTCGGCTGTGCCGTTTGCGGCCGTCAGCGGAGCTGATGATGTGATAGAGCTCGAAGCGGCTGAGTACAATCATCAGGAAGTGGTTTGGATCCATCATAGAGGCACCAGCCTGGGAATAAAGGAGCACATGAGCAGGGGTGAACACCCAGGAGGAAGCTGGGGTCACCAGCACATGGAGGGGGCAGGGGGTAGCCGGGGAACGCACCTGCAGCATGACCAGGTCCTTGTCAAACATTTCCACTCTGCACTTCACGTTGTGGTAGTAGTAAATCTGGAAGGGTGGTAGACAAGAAAAAAAACATTACATTCCCATCAAGTTCTGCGTTACTCAGTTAAAAAGGAGTCACAAACCCGTCTAGGAGTGATTTAAACAGCAAGGATGAAAATGATTATGATTGCATGAGTGCTGCATGCGTTCTCCGAGACAAAGGCAGCAACGGTAAACTATATTTTAAACATATACTAGACAATCTCGAAAATCATTAAAAATTGCAAAGCTTGTGAAGTTTTTTTTCCCCTAATGAAGCGTTTTAGCGTGACTTTCAAACTCTGTGCGCTGTAATGTCCCACACTATGAAATAGCCTAATCTCACCCCAGCTGACCACCAGCATAAGAACTGCATGTACGTAATATGTGATGTTGGTATTAATAATTGCATATCGTCCAGCCCTATAATGTACTACAGCCATTTTTCAAATTCAGTACAAAATACCCCGCCCCGCGTTGTGATGTCATTCGGCACTGGCACCACTTTTTATGCCAGTGGAAAACCAACACCTTGAAGTACCAAAAGAATGGTACCTGACGCGGTGGGAAAAACACCTGCAGAAACGATGAATGCCACCATGTGAGGCCACCAGCACACTCACCTGATTGACCAGAGAGAAGCCATTCCTCCTCCACATCCCAGCATGCACCTGAGCACAAAGCACCAAGCAGCGCAGGGGGTGCTCTATCAGCATGGGGGGGCTCAGCTCACTCTGGAGGAAAGGGGTTCAGGTTACAGGATTCACTAAAAGTAACGCATCCTTTAATGTAGGTCCTGTCGACCCTTTCAATGTGAGGTAGGCGGGCTTTAAAGAGCTGATCTATTGTCAGAAGATTCAGGGCACGTTTTCAATGTGACCCTACCAAAACGTAAAAGCAGCACTCACCAGGGGGAGCCATTCAGGGAATCTGTAGGCCACCTCCGTCTTACTGAGTAGAACATGCAGACCTGCGGGACAGTGACATTTTCCCAGCTGTCACATTAAGAATACAAATGTATCTCTGCTCCAGGGCCCGTGGCTTTAATACACAAGCCTCCTCCAGGCCAAACAACTGCTGAACACACAGCTCGTACTGCCTGGAGCTGAGGGAAGCGTCTTCAGCCCACAGTGACCCCAATCTTCAAGCACGGACAGCTTCTCTAATCCCAAACGTCACTCTGTTCCAGGGCTATTTTGGCCAGTAGCTGTAGCCTACAATAAGATTTACCAGCCCTGCAGCCCTGTGATTCACTTCTAGCCCAGTCAGGACCTGCCTTTTGCAAGAATGTCAGGGTTATTTCCAACCCTGCGCATCTACACGAGCTTAAACACTGGGAACATTGTGTATTATTTTTTTTTGGGGGGGGGGGCTGTCACATGAAAGGTCCACAAAATACTGACGGCTGCTGCCCAGACAGGTCAAATCTGACCGGTTGTGCAACCTTTGAGCCAGAGATTTCTGAGGGTCGGACCCACTAAACTCCCTTAGATAACACATTGAAAGCCCATCATCACAGTAACAACCAGTCCAGGTAAGGGGAATGGCTGAGGAACAACAGTATGTGGAATACTGGGGTAAGAGGCCCGCTGGCCACGAGCAGAAGAGGGAAGGGGGCCGGGCAGAGGCTCACCCGCGAGCAGGCGCGACACCGGCAGGTGGATTATTACTTTCTCCTGCGACACGCAGTAACGGAAGGTGTCCACCGAGTGGCCGCACATGCTGAGCGTGATAGGCTGCTCGCCGTCTGCAAAGCCACCGTGGCAGTGGGTGAGAGCCGCCAGGCACATCCGGTAGGCCTCTATCAGCACCTTCTCCTGGACACGGGGAGAACAGAGGGGTCAGGGGCTGGGGCAGGTAGCTTTTCGGAAGATGTGTGCGAGTGAGGACGGGAGACTCACATCAGAGGCACACCACTCCTGCATCATGGAGATGATGTGCGTGAGCTTCATCTGCAGAGTAAAGGCCGCTTCCCACTCTGGCTCCATCTCAATGTGCTGGCCCACCTGGCG
Source organism: Mormyrops boulengeri (assembly GCA_026781065.1). Lineage (NCBI taxonomy): Eukaryota > Metazoa > Chordata > Actinopteri > Osteoglossiformes > Mormyridae > Mormyrops > Mormyrops boulengeri. Next base: position 891,624 of record JAODLD010000120.1, read on the forward strand.
CACTACAGGGTCCATGCCCTGAAGACAAAGGATGAGTAAGTCAAGCAGGACATTAACCCTTTCACCCTGTCAGCCCCGCGCCCCTGCCCCTAATCCGTCAGCCCCGCCCCCCTCTCCACACACTCCCACCTTGACCCTCAGCCACATCCTCCAAACGTCCTCATACAAACCCCCACCTGCATGCACTTCAGCAGCTCCAAGAAGGTCTCAAACCCCTCCAGAAACTTCTCCCTGAGTTTGTCAGTCCACTCTGTGGGGCGGCTGATCAGTACATACCTGCAGAAGAACATCTCACTTGTGATACAGACGTCATCTCCTTACAATCTCTCACACACACATGTGTATACACACACACAGATTCACTCATTTGCATAAAAGTTCATGACACAAAAAAAATGTGCACCAGATACGATTTTATAATCTTTGTATCTGCAAAATATGATTTATTAATATATTTGAGGCTCTATGCCTTTATTTAAAAAGGTGACCAATAATCATATATTTAGACTGATTCTCCCTCTCTAACCTGTGTCTGTATCTGTAACATACTTGAACTACATAGTGTAATATTCTTTTACATCGCATCACACTGCACTGTATTAGTGTATCGTGTTCAATCGCACTGCATCGTAACAGGGGTGAATATATTACTATATGTTACTTCATATGCATCTTTAATGTATTAAATCGATGTAATTACATCGAGATGTGTATCACATCAGCCTCTGTTGGAGATGCACCTCTCTCTCTCTTTCTCTCTCTCTGTCACACACACATACACACTCACTTGAGGTCCCCGAGGAGGCTCTGCACGCGCCGGAACTTGAAGGCCTGCTGGGGCGTGTAGCGCTCGAACTGGAAGCGGCCCTGCAGATCTCTGTGTCGCAGGTGCTCCACGAAGGTGCGGATGATGGTGGCCATCAGGTTCTCTTCAGTCATCAGCATGCGGGCCTGGTTGTTTTTGGAAGGGGGTTAACGGGTCGCGGACCGAGCCTAATCGCCGGTCCTTGGGTTTTACCCTTGGGCATAGAGGCCGAAGCTTGTAAATCCAAACTGGCGAGCGATAACCGAGCCTCAAAGCACTGAGTAATGAGATCAGAGCTCTCAAACCGGCACCGTTTGGATCCGGGCAAACGGGTCGGAGTGATGCAACACTAAGAAACGCTTCCTGGTGTCTAGACAGCCTCTCTGGTTTGATGTTGAACACAAACCCACACGCTTTTAAAGTGTGCGTATAAATAGATAACAGGAGTGCAAGAGCGCAGTTCTAGAAGATTCTAATGATCCCGCCCCGTGAGGCACCTACTCACCAAGGAAGGCACCGTGAACATTTGCACGGAGAGGTCCGTGACTGAGAACTCCCTGTCGTGGTCGTCCTTCACATAGTCGCTCTGCAAGCGCTCATAATT
>JAODLD010000120.1:893055-910271 GCA_026781065.1 Mormyrops boulengeri
CCCCCCCCCCCCCCCCCCCCCCCCCCCCCCCCCCCCCCCCCCCCGGTACTCACCAGGGTGGGCACAGTGAAGAGCTGGACAGACAGAGATGTCACTGATACTACACGCTCATGATCGTCCTCCATAAAATCTGTCTGAAGGCGCCAGTAATTCTAAACGGGGGGAGGGGGAAGAGATTCACTTCCAGGTCAAAAGGCGGGCAGACGTCCGAGTGACCATTCCAATGACCTCTGCCCTTTGTCCTCCCCCCCAGCAATAAGGCCAGCAGGCCATATGATCAGACAGGTCTGTCAGGCTGTGGAGCCTGGACCGGGGAGGGGGCGGACTAGCCCACAATAGGGCCCAGCCCCAGACTCCCTTCAGCTTCACAAGGACCGGCTTCCAAGCCCAGATTTTAGGAGGGCGGCTGGGGCGCTATTCCTGAAGTAATGGCGTCATCTCAGAATCAATCACTGGCTGTGTACGTGTTTATCTTTTAGCTAGGTTAAGTTGGGGGATATGAGATGACTGGAATACATTAGGAATAGGAGCCCTCGTCTTATCTACTGCACTGCTCAAAACTACAATCAAAACCTCTACACAAAGACAATCGTAAGCAGCCGGCACTGAAAACCAGCATTAGAGATCAAATTTTACGTGGTTTACAATGGAATTCACTAATTCTGGTTACATTTCTCTTGACACCAGAATCCCCTTCTTAAATTTTCTAAAGAGCATGAACAAGCTTCAGAGAGCCGCTATCCTCAGAGACCAAAGGCCTTTATGTTAAAGAGGGCAGGCTTTAGCATTCAGTTTGGGCTGTTTTCAGCTGCTGCAGCGGTTGCACGCACGGACGGACACACACACACACACACAAACACACACACACGGAGGTTTCTCACTTTGGCAAACTGAATGGCGAACAGCTTCTTGTATTTCGGGTCCATGAGAAGGCTGCTCATTAAGAGCTGGTGGTAGACGTTCCTCGCACCTGGAGAAGAGCCACCGGCATGAACAGGGGAGAATGCCAGAATCGGGGACCCACTGGAGACCCTTGTGGCCCCACTGAACGGGAGCCCGCATGGGCTGCACCTCCACGTTAGCATCCTGAGGACCAACCTTTCCACATCTTGGAGTCACAAAGCATAAGGGTGTCTACCAGGGAGTTCTCCCCTAACGGGCCCTTCTCCAAGCCCACCTGGCACAGGATCCTCCGCAGGGCGTCTGGCATGGGGGGGTGGAGGGGAATTGGCTTTAATGACGTGCAAGCAGAGACACGAAGGAGCGTTTGTAGCGGTTGGGGAGGAGACTGACCAGAGTATCCGATTACCTGGCCCAGCCAGGCCAGGGCTTTGAGGGCGAAGCACTGGTGAGCCACTACTGAGGAGTGCATGACCTGCACACGTAGCGGCTTGGTCTGCCGGCTCGTGTTCCTCTGCGGGGGTCAGATGAACACATGGTCAGAGACACCAGGGCTCGCAGCCCCACAGCAACCAGAAGCTTTGGGGAGCTCTGAAAGCCATGGCTGGTTAGGTAACCACACACCACTGGCTGCAGATTAAACCAGGCTGGCAGACCCCACCCACTGTGGCCCTTTAAGTACCACTGCTCATCACAATTAAAAGTACAAACTCTTCATTGTTCGCCAGAGAAATACAGGCACAACATTAGGGCCTGTGGCTGGTCTGGGAAACCATGGTGACTTCAGGGACTTTCAGAACCCTAAACTTGGCGGATGCTCATTTAACCAACAATCAAAATTACATCCAGGACCACAAAGGGAGAGCCCAGACTTATCACTTCCCAATGGCTGTTCAGGCCATAAGCTCAAAATCAGGGTAAACGAGGAATCACGTTGCAGATGGATGCTACACCACAGCTGGGAAAGTGTTTCACATGCAGTGTGCTTATAGGACAGTGCAGAATACAGTCCCCTGCCCCCACATAATAGCAGACTCACCACAATAACAGTCTTGGCCTGCTCGCAGAAACGGAAATCGCCATAGCGCACAGATTTCCGCCCCTGAGAAGCAGAAAAAACACACACATTAGAGGCAGGCAGATGGGGCGTAAACCCCAAATTGCCCGGGGGAGGGGGGCACGGTCACTCACGTCTCTGTCCACTGTGGTGGCGAAGCTGACCGCCTCCTTCTGGGTACAGTTGACAGCCTTTTGCAATGTGTAGATGACCTGCTCATAGGTGTGCACCTCATCGTTGAACAGCATGCAGTAATATGTGTCCCCCCGCTCCCTAGAGGAGATGGCCTGGAAGTGAGCCGAAGTCTGTCGACACCATCATTCACACCCCCTCCACCGTCAGCCATCCAATGACAGTGTTCATAAACAAACACCATGAGGCCTCAGCTGGCTGCCTGTTTGGGAGAGGGTACTTACGGTGGTTCCAGGCCAGCTGGAAGCTCGTTTTCCTCTTCCCAAGTGAGCATGTCCACAGCATACCTCAGCACGATGGAGAACGCGCTGTAGGTGCGAGTGATCATGTTGGCTGAGAGCTGATCCAACGGGTCCTGTGGGCCATCACGGGGCGACACTCGTGAGACACGCAAAGGTCATCATCTACCAGAGCACGTGAAGGCGGCACAGAGCACGACACTCAGGCCTCACAGAGAGGCCTTGCAGAGAAGGCTGCATTTTGATTTTCCTGTGTAAAGAGCTGATTTATAGGATATGCATGTATCACAGCACTGATGTCTGACTCTGAACTGCTAATTTTCCAAGCAGCACATTAACAGGAGTCTCATAATGCTAATGCAAGCGGCACACGGTGTCATTTTTAAAAAGAGTTTAAGCTCTAATTATAAAAACAAACAGCCAGACATTTCACAGAAGCAAATTCTACATGAAATGCAACACCCGATTGCGAAAGCCATGAAAATAACTGACCTTCCCCCACTACCGACTGCCCCCAATTTTTAAAAAAGCGCCATTCACACTCCATTAGTAATGCATCGCTAATGTTTACAGGAAATGGCCGTTTATGGATTTTAGTTAAGACAAAAATTTGAATATATAAAATCAGCCAAGATGAGACCATAATACCAGAATTGGGAGGGGGGGGGGTGCAGGAATGCACCGGTCATGTGTTTTTCTGAAGTGAGGTGCATCTACTTACACCCATCTGCTCTTGCAGCGCCAGCCATTGCCCACCAGGCAAGATGCCAACTGATTCAAGGACCGAAACTTCCTCCCTTTACGTGACAGACTGACCTGGCACTGAGCACCCTCCCCTCGGTTTAACGCCTCACCTCCTGTGAGGAGTCACTGATGCTGGGCTCATGTTTCTGGCAGTAAGGACCCTTTTTCCAGGCTTCCGTGTCCCCGCAGTCACAGAAGCCACCGCCCCCAGAGGTCGTCATCTGCACAGAGGCACGCGAGTCAAAGGCAGAGCACTTTCTCACATGCACGCACACACGCAGGTACTCAGAGCCTTTAATGAAACACCTTTAGCTGTTCTCACACACAGACACACATACAGCCTGTACCGTGACACAAAACGCTATCACATGCAGCAGCGGAGGCCAGGCACATACAACACACACACACACATACACTTATACTCTATCATAATAAACTTAGAATTTGGTGATCAGTGGTCATTGTTGACACACCACAGCACACAACAACAAAATGTGTCCTTTGTATTTAACCCATATGTGACATCGTGACATAGCAGGGTGCAGCTAATTCAGTGCCCAGGGAGCAGTGCTTGGGGGCGGTACCTTGCTCAGGGTACCACAGTGCTGCCTTACTGGTCGGGGATTCGAACCAGCAATCTTTCAATCACAAGTGCGCTTACCTAACCATTAGGCCACCACTGCCCACTTGCTAAAATGTTTAAAATACTAATGAATATAATGTGAAATTAGCAGTGGGTGACTGCAAACAACTTATCTTGTAATTAGTCAATGTAATTAAAATGACTTCCAGGGTATACTTGAAACTCAACCAATCAGATTGCATATTATCCCAGGTGAGAACAGGGAGGATGCCATTACAAGGTGCAAATAACCTATGGGAAAGGTCCGATTTAAGTTTGACTCGGGCTTTGACACTGAAAGATTGACAGCTTGGCCTCTAATCTTTTGAATATTGTAATATGCGAGTGGTGCCACAGCCTATAGGCTCTTGCAGGCGTAGTCTCACAAAACCCACGTGCCAACAACTAAGAGCGACATTGCCGCAAGCACTGGCTCCATGGTGGAGAAAATGGGTCCCCACATGTGTGTGGGTGCATGCTCCTACCCTGTAGCGGTGTCCTTTATGCACGCTGCCCAGGAAACACTGCATACAAAGGACGCAGGTAGGGTCGGCGGCGCACTCCCTGTGGGCATGGAGGAGATGGCACATGGTGAGAACGCATGTACGCAGGCACACGGCCCACTGCAACCCCTGCACTTAGCTGGGACCGCTTGGCCAAGGGGGGGGGGGGGTTTCCATAATGCACGGTAAATGCTTGGGCCATGCAAACTGGGATGGGCACCGTAATGCCACTCGTCCCGTCTGCCTGACAGAGACCCAAAGCCTCAGAGACTTCCTCTTCTTCAGGAAGTCCAAAAGCCGCCCTACCACGACAACACACGCTGGAGCGGGAAAATCCCTCACCTGCAGGAGTAGGTGGGCTCGCCGACCTTGAAGACATGGCCGCACAGCTGCGAGGGCTGGTTGCTCTGCTCCAGCTTGGCCAGGCCTATGGAGGGGTCCTCCCCGCACAAGTACCACTCCAGCGGTCCCTGCAGAAGCAGCTGGGCCAGAAGATCCTCATTCTGGGGGTTCAGGTTGGGCCCCAGGCAGTAGATCTTGGGTACATAGCAGGCCAGGTGCTGGTAGACTGCCTTGGGAAGGTCGGAGGCTTGGAGCCATTTCTGTGCAAATAGAAGTGGGTGCTTCATTATTGTGACAGAGTTACTGTGCTGCCTAAACAAAAAGCCATAATCCACCATAAGCCAAAAGGATGCCAGCCAAAACACAGCTATCTTAGACCCCCCCCAACCCCCAACCCATAACAGTGAACACACAGAAATAGGCGACAGAAAGAAAAAGTAACCGACACTGCAAAGGGAAGAGGGTGATATATAGTTCGATAGAGAGATGGCTGGGTTAAGATTAGATTAAGATTAGACAATTATCTTACACTGCAGGGGGCTAAGATGAAACACTGAAGTGTAGTTTCTCTTTACTTCATAATCAGAATTGTATCCCACTACAGTAACCCGTCCCGTAAATAGAACAGTTTTGTATTAATAAACAAAAGGTCATCTGACTAATGGTGTGTCCAACCAAACTAAACAGCAGTATGCAAACGCTGGCCTGAGTCAGTGAACACAAGCTTTGGGGCACAAGCTCTCAGATTAAGAAGAGGTAAACATGCCAAGTGCGTCGCTGTGTGTGTGTGTGTGTGTGTTTGTGTCTCTGCCAGCTGCTTCATACAGAACAGTCTGTTCTCCTAACCCTTCACTTTCCTCACAGGACAAACAACACACCCCCATTTCAAATCAAAAAAAAAAAAAAAAACAAGATAATAGATTGGGCTCCTGAACCCTGTGTTACTGAAGACAAGTTTTCTTTTTCAATGAAACCCTGCTAATATTACACAAAGTATTCAGCTTAAATTAAAAGGGGCTGTGAAAAGGGGGCTGTGCAGACCATGCAAGTCGGTCAACAATCTGTGGATAAGATGGCCGCATTTATTACTCCGGAGCTTTTTGTTGCTAGAAAGTTCCTGACATGGCACCAGGAAAAATATGGAGTTCCTAGCCAGTAATCATGCGAATTCACCATCCATATAATCTTCTCCATCAAAAGGTGAACATTTCAAAAGTATCTGAAGAGCTCTCAATAAGGTGGCCTTGTTTAACTTCTCATCTGAAAACATCCCAACCTACTCGGAAATTCCCTGCCGTGTTCAGACAAGCACCACCTCCCTGACAGAAACTCAAATATCCTGTGCAAAAACGTAGTATGGGGAGACGTTTCTGGAGTTGCATGCTTCTGCTTAATGTGTTGTTTTGATCAGGCCCCCACTTGGGACATGCTACCACTCCGACACACCCCACCAAGACCCTGCAGGTGTAACTATATGATAAACAGCAGGGCATCAAACAGCTGTTGTTCTCAGCTATCGCACAACCAGTAAACAGATTTCTACACAATATACTGCACCTGTTTTTAGAATGGGGAAAACCCTGAACCATCAAAAAAAAAAAGTCACTTACTTTTCCTCTATCCTTTCACAAACTACCTGATGCCCAGCATTTTCCACCCTGTGAGATTTCACACACACATCCAAAGGGGGAATCTGTTCTCCCTTATAATTAAACCACGCACAAGGCAGCTTCTCAGCTGTGCTTAAAACAACATTCAGACAAGACATATTAAATACATGCAGAAACTGCACTTTTGCTGACCTACAAAAATAACACACAATGCAGAAATGGCCACTGTATAGCACAATAATCACTCCTGCTCATTTAAAAGCATAAACAGGAAGAGCTGCAGGTTTCCAAGCTTATAAGAATCAGTTAAGCCACAGACAGAACACAGAAATCCCTGTAAATTGAATAGATGACACAAAATCGCTCATCAATGGCACAAATAAGAGCTTTTCAGTTAAACGTCAAAGATCTGCTAACCTGGATTTAATTTTGAGCTTTTACGGCGGTTTCCTAAATAAATATTCATACTGGCAAGCTGACACCCAGACAGGTGTTTTCTCTGTACAACAAAATTACTGCAGATTTTGTAATCTATGTCTCCTTAAGCGTCCACACCATATTTTATAACTACATGAAAACAAAATATATTAATAACTCACCAATACTTGACAGTAAATAAAACATTATGTATGTACTGAGAGTGAGCTATTACCGGGCTGCACTATAGATATGCACCTAGATGTCCAGCTATGTGTGTGCACATATATCAAAAACTGTATTTGGTAACAGCAGTTAAACGCTTCCAGATCAGTGGATTCATTAATACAGCGCGAGGGTATTAATCTAATTTCGCCTTATTCTAGTTAAAATGGGAGGATATAAATGTTAGCAAGCAAATTATTTCAGGTGGATATTGTGACCAAATGGCTAGTGTGTGGCATAAACACAATTACAGTTGACCTGTAATGAGAAAGCACACTTAAAAGAGCAATACGTTTACAATTACACCTAACATTCAGTATCCACAACGCCAACCAGTTCACAGGCGCATCCTATTAGTTAGTTAGCAACGAGAATAAGCCGCAAGGCTGTTCACTTGGCGATAACAGCTGTTTTTGCGAGCTAAACATACAGCTGTAGCCAAACATACCAAACTGTAACAGTACGGGGAAAATATTTTACGACAATACTAATCGATGTCGGAATTCCAAAGCTACCGAGAGCACTGTCAGTAAAGGCGGGGGGAATAAATGTCATTTTCAGGACGTGTTGTACAAAGCAGCGTTTCGCTGAGCCAGCTGAGTTAGCAGGCTAACGGCGTAGCAAACTAGCAGCTAGGGCCGCAAACACCAAAACAAGCCGAGCTCGGAGGGGAAAATTTATCAACTTTCATCGCGCCGCGGACAGAGAGCGACTCCCTCGCTTAGCTCTGCCGCCAAGCACGACCGCTGTCGCCTACCAGGGCCGTGTCCTTAGCGGAGAAGTCCAGGAATTCACTGCACAGGGCGGACGGTGCTTCGCGATCTGACTCGGCCGCAGCCATCTTGAGCAGCTCGCTCTGGCCCTCCCTCGCGACCAGGTGCCGGAAGCGGAAATCAGACGCCGCGTACCACGCGCCGCCGCCACACGCGACTCCCGTGTAGCTGATCTATGGCAAACGGGGAGCTGATGCGGCTTTTCACGGATGTACGATTATGGGTGTGGGAACAATCACAGCAATCATTAATTATATCACTATCAACGACAAGTAGTGCAAGAGGCAGGCCCAGTTCTAGACTGCATTCAAGGAGGGGGGGACAGTAAGAGATGTTGGTGGGTTGCCAACATCTAGTGTTATACTTATATGTTTAAGCTATAAAGTGGTCTGTTTTATGTTGTTTATTTTTTAAAGCTAAAGTACACCATAGTTATAATTAATATTTTAAACCCACTAATGAATAATCTTAGTATTTTGATCCCACGCCCATAATATTCTCTGTGTTTGTTTTGCTTCCCTTTTAAGTATTTTTCCCCTCTAATTTTCATTTTTCAGCGACCCATTAATTATATCTAATTGTATGTTCTCTATTGCAGGATCAGTCTTATGTTTCTTAGTGCAAAAACCCTAACAAATTCATCCATATCTAGTGCAGCTGTTATGGCCTCATGAGCCAGAATCACCAAGTTTTTCTTTCTCTCATGTAACATTGTGCATCGGAAGGGTGATAGGGCACATAATAAAGTGGAGAAGGAACTCTCACATGCGGCAGATGAAACTCCAATCACAATAGCAGTTACATAGAGATGATGAAGCTGAGGAAAAGCTTCCTTAAACTGTGTGTTTGCAAATGGTGCAGAGGTCTGCAACAGCAGAGGTGAACTTCTTGTCTAGCATGACTTTTGCAACACAAATTTCATTAGAAAGGCTGTCGCTGCAGGCAGAACCTGCCAGCTACTGCAGGGGGCTTAACAAGGCAGCATCCAGAAAAGAGGAAGATTGAGGGAGAAGGCAATTCACTGCCACCATCAAATCAAGATTGCCTCTGGAGAACCAGGTCTCCATCTCCACAATGGCTCTGTCCATTTTCCACCCTGTGAGATTTCACACACACATCCAAAGGGGGAATCTGTTCTCCCTTATAATTAAACCATGCACAAGGCAGCTTCTCAGCTGTGCTTAAAATAACATTCAGACAAGACATATTAAATACATGCAGAAACTTGCACTTTTGCTGACCTACAAAAATAACACACAATGCAGAAAAGAGGAAGACTGAGGGAGAAGGCAATTCACTGCCATCATCAGATCAAGATTGCCTCTGGAGAACCAGGTCTCCATCTCCACAATGGCTCTGTCCAGAATGTTGAGAAGACCTCTCTTCAGAGCCTGGCTAGGACTCTCAGAGGTTTCGGTGTGACCTACAGTGTATAAAATGAACCCCTAGTTGCGGGAACAGGGGGGTCTATCTCAAAATTAGTCAGTGAGTCATCATCTGTCATCTTCCTCAGAGTCTGTAGAGATGCACTGACTACTTCACCAGCAAGGCAAAGATTAACAGAAGGAGCCTGTAAAATAGCATTTGCAGGCTTCAAGGCATCAAGCACTTTCAGAAGGAATCTACCTATTTCAAAGAAATTATGTTTTCTCAGCATCATCAACAAACCTAATGCCTCTGTGCCAGTATTCACATCTGCTACACTGTCCTCTGAAATCTCTGAAAGGATGCTAAGGATGGCATCCTGATTTTCCACAAGACACTTTGTCAAATCGTGGTGACTTGTCCACCGAATCTCCAGCAGGCATTTAAGGGATTTGATAGTTTTGTGACACGTAATGATGATGGAACAAGGAATGTAGTGATCATTATAGCTCAAAAAATGTTTTTTGCATATGGTTCTGCCTCAATTGCATGAACCACTGCTAAGTGCAGCTGGTGATTATAGCAGTGGATATACTTACTCTACTTACGAACGAGATATGGTCTGAACGGCTGTTCGCAACTTGAAATGTTCGTAAGTCGTTATTCAACATCATTTTAAGGGCATACGCAAGTATTAAGAACTATGATGCCAGGAGTACGTACGCTACACTGCTGTGCGGCGGGAGTAGTGGCCAGAAGTCGTATTAAGCGGAACGGGAGCGCGGAAAAAAAAATGATGTTGCGGACAGGAAATGGGAGTCCAGTGAACACAATTTGGACTTAAAGATCCTCTTCGTTCGTATGTCTGAAAGTTTCTAAGTTGAATGTTTGTAAGTAGAGGAGCGTCTGTATATTTACCTATCTTTTTTGCAACAAGGCCTGGACCCCACCCCTGATCCCACTCATAACTGAGGCCCCATTGTAACACTGACTAATAAATTGTTCTGCACTGAGTCAGAAAGATGATTTATTATTTGGGAGGTAATAAATTTTGCGTCCAGCTGGCTCAGATCAAGAAGACCAATCAGGTGTTCCTCAGGAATGCCATCACTCATAAACCTAATTATAATTGAAAGAGTTTCCACATTGCATCTGTCCCTAGTTGAATCACTTTTAAAGCCAAACCCTGTATGATCTGCATTATTGTATTTCTTTTTGATCTCCTTTAGAGAGGCTAGAGTGTCAATTACTTAATTCTGAATGTTTTTGGATGTGTGTTTTGCATTTTGAGAAATACTTTTTGCAATTTCACTATGCCAGTGTGTATTCAAAAAGCTTTAGGAAGAGGCCAGCAGACTAATGCTGTTCATCATCACCATGCTCCTTTCTTTGCTACAGTACCATGAAAAGGAAGCTCACTAACTGAAAGGAACTTTACTACCTCTCTTATGCTTTTGACACAGAATGCATTTTTTTCTATTTGGGTGGGCCCCAAAAGGCTTGCGATAGTTTCCCCAGTTGCCTTCCTCTTTTGCATTTGAGACCACATTACTACATTCTTCAAATGACCATTTCTAGATGCATGCTTGCTGAATCCCTTGTCTTTCTCTAATGCCGTTTTCCAATTATTAAATCCTTGCTTGGTAAAAACAGTATCTATGTCGTTAGAAGCACTGAATTTGCGACAGGGGAAACAGAAACATGAATCTAGCTTTGTAGAGTACTCTAGCCACGGTCTCCCATGGTACCAACCGGGGTTGAATGCATGTGCAATCTGGGCGAAGTTACACTTAGGAAAAGCTAGGTTAGTGGGCTGAGACAGAGCACAGCTACCATCAGCTGGCTACCATCAGTGATCCTTCCAGGGGTGTAGTACACCAGGTAATGGGATTGAGGAGTGAGGTGCTTGGGCAACTGTGCTGTGCCCTGATGGCTTGGGATGTGCTGGGTTGAGAAGCAGCCGCTTCAAACACTGGGGTGTTCAACTTTCCTGAGGAGCAACAGCCTTGCTAGATTTAACAATCAGAAATCGATGCATAATGAAGAGAAAAAGGATAGCGAAAGAGTACAAACCCAGGGTCAAGTAACACTGAAATTGGGGGGATCTGAATACTAGCTAACACAGACGATAGCAGTCAGCTAACCACCAACTTGCAGCTAATGTTAGCTCGAAATCAGTCTAAAACAAATTTAAATGAAATTCCCAAGAGATAGAACAAAGCCAAAAAAGAGAAGCTAAGAAAGAATAAAAAGAAAAGGAATACCAAAAAAGTAAAGATACACATGACCAACGGTAAGAGTGCAGCTAATGCTAACATTATCTAACACCGACTATACTCTGTTATAGTAATCCATCTACTGCTCAATGTAAATATTTCCTGATATATCAGCCCAAAATCTTACAGACCAACTGAGAGAATGGACAGGATGCATGCAACTATGAGAGTTGACACTGACTACGCTGCTCTGACTGCATCACTGTATTTTACTCTGGGCAAACCAACCAATCAGATTTTTAGGGGTGGATATTTGGCGTTTGCAAAGCTAGAGAGCCGCCTATGTAGAATCTTTGGCGTTAGTGGGGCAGGCGGAGCATTTGGTGCCCCCCGTGCCCCTGCCTAGAATCGGCCCTGGCAAGAGGTATAATTAAAATGCAAGAGGGACCATAAAGAGGATTAAAAGTTTCCACTCTAGAGTGCACAAGTACAATAATAATAGTTTCTAACTGATGTGATATATTTGTCCATTTATGCCAGTGTTGATTATATAAAGACATCGATATAAGGGAAACATTGCTTTGCCATGCATGTGTTGCTTCAAGGAGGAAGCAAAGAGACAACAATTAATTAAAACAAGACAATGTGTACCATTTTTGTAACTGAAATTATACCTATCGTCACTGACGTATAACCAATATAGCCACCGTATTCCTAAAGTACGAGCTACGCTTTGTCATGAAATCCACGGAGAATTGATGTTTTGTTTTTTTAAAATTTTTTTATTATAGTATTTAAATTTCTTTAACTTCCTAACACTCTATTTTGTCATTGGATCTGTTTCATTGTAGACATTTAACCTGTTTCTATGTTTCTCCATCTCCTTATGCTTAGAAAATATGATTGTTCATGGTAAAGGATAGATAACATTTAATGTGAAACTTGAGCCATTAAAAAGATTTTTTGGGCACCTTTGGAAATATGCCTACTATAATACGGAGCCCCTAAAGTCCCATAAAGTGAATTTTATTATCTTGTGCGCACAAGATAATTAACTTGTGCAAATTTTTTTTTTAAACACCATATGGGACTTTAGGGGCTCCATACTATAACATAATAAGGCCTCTAAATAATAATTATAATAAATACAAATTATATTTAAATTTTGACCATAACAAGACTGATACATCAATAAAGTTGTTTTACTGGTCCCTCTAGCAGGGTATCATGAGCCTGAAGGCTAATGGCTCTGATGTATGCCAGGAAATAGACCACATGACTACTCCCAGTGTCACATGGTACACTCCGCATAGGTCAGTACCAGGTGGAAACCCACTGCACCCTGGGAGCTCTCAGAGTCTCTGATGTCTTGGTGCACGGTCTGTGTCGTCCGCTGGTTGGCTGGGTACCTGAAGTAAGAGATGCCAGACCTCAGAAGCAATGTCACTGCTTATTGGCTATTGATACCATACAGGCTAATTAACCAGCCAACCAGTGTACGGCACTATATTCCACACACTGCTTGTCAGCCATTTTAACATGAGCCCGGTGCCTCATAAATAAACACACACTTCATATAAAATAGCATAAAATGGCTACTTGAGCCTGATTATTGCTATCTTTTGGCAGCCTTAGTAAGACACTCATGTCTTGCTTACAGTGCAAATAGAAAACTCAAAACATCTAGGAACTGGAAATGGAGCTACCTAAGAATAACACCCTGTGAAGGTTACCAGAGCTGAAGGACAGTGACACTTTACCGGTTTATTGAGGCATGATGGGGGGGGGGCTCCCTTCACCGGCATCCTCTGTGGTCTCATTCTTTACACCTGCGGAGGACGTTAACACAGTGTCGGCTCTGTCCGGGTGAATCACTCCAAAATCACTATGTGAAGCAGCACTTTGTGGTTTCAGTGGTTGTTAAGAACAGGGAGGGTGTGAGTCATTGTTTTAATATTCTCTCTGTGGCTCTGAGCTAGAATGACTGCTTTCTCTGTATAGTACACTGTGCAAACTCTGTCTTATCTACACACAATGTATTTTCTGTGCGGTCTTATGCCAGAATGAATACACTTGGATTAATAGTTCTCTGGTTCTGGTCCTGATCAGCTATTTGTGCCGTGTTTCCCTAGAAATTTTAAATCATCCGTGGGTTTCTTTGCAGTTCTGTGAGCGGATGGTACTGACATAACCTGGATGTGGACTGTATCAGGTTCTGTAATAGAACTTGCAGCTCCTTCACGTCCATCTTCAGTGCGCTTAGGGCCTGGCTCAGCTTGTTCTGGCCCATCTCCAGGTCCTGGACAGTACTCAGCCACTGTCCCTCGTTTAGCAGCACCGACCTTTCCAACCAAAAAAAGTTAGGGGGAAATACTCTGTTTATTGGGAATTTACAGGGACATGGCTAGAAAAACCGGTCTTCCTGCTAGGGTTTTTATTTTTAATCTAAATAAATACCAGGTATATATGTTATAGAATCTTCCAAGTGGGGGGTATAATATTCCTCAAGGGTATGAATGACTCTTTTTCATATTCAGGGGCCCCTGTTAAGTGTTGGGCCCTCTGGATCTGTCAGGGGATCCGTGCCCCTGCTGTGCCCCTGGCTAGTACATAAGTATCCGTACAATTACAGGCCCGGTGCTTTGGGCTACTACCCACCTGGGTCTTCTCTTTCTGTCACCCCTTTCCTCCGGGTCCAGCGGGGACATGTGCCTGTTAATCTTCAGGAGCTCATCCAGAGTCTCCTGTCACAATAAAGGGCCAAAAAACAGAAATCAGAGATATTTCCAACAAAGGACTGTGAGCGTGGTACCAGCAGGACCTCCCACCTCCCTGTGCTACCTTGACCCCCACGGCTATCTTCCTGGTCTCTTCATGCCGTTCAGGATCGGTGACAAAGTGCTCGTCACAGAACTCGCCAAGGGGCGCGCAGCGGCGCTGGACATAGCGGTCGTCGCAGAGGGCTCTCAGACAGGGCATGGACTCCTCCACCTGCAGGATGACGGCGGCCTGCTGCATAACGCCGTTGGCCTGAGCATTCTCGTACACCCTGGGAGGGGGGACACTCGTGAAACACACCACCTGGTAGGAAGCAGGACACCCACGCCTCACACCGCCATACCTTTGGAAGGTGTCGGACAGGAGTGCAATGAGCAGGTTGACGCAGAGTATAGCCGACAGACCCAGGAAGGTTCCGCAGAGCAGGTAGGCCATCATCGCGTCCATGGCCACCATGGCATCAAATTCATACTCGTCCACCAGCGTGATGCGGTACAGACTGTATAGCAGCTGGGGGACTGTCTGCATGCTGGGCACAGTCTCCATGCCTGAACATAGCGTGAGAATGAAGTGGAGCGAGACAGAACCATCGGCTTACTGATGGCAGGAAAAACTGAATCCACTCACTGACATGGTGAGTGCAAGCTTCCTCGGTGATTATACCTTTGGCAGTCCGATTGGGCTTGTGGAATGTCGGTACCTATTTGGATACCCCCTTACCTCCAAATATGATCCAGAAGGCGCAGGCATAGGGAATGAAGATTTCCACGTACAAGAAGAGGAAACGGAGGACGTCACCGACGATGTTGCCAAGCATCACGATGAACGGGCCCATTTCCCTGACGACACAGCACAGTGCAGGATGTCAGTACATCCCACGCCCACATGCACTTTCACGTCCCTCCAGTGCAAAACCACAATCATGTGTATTAGACAAACATGTCACTTTTAAGAGAACAGCATCTTTAATGCCTTACAGCAATTAATAAGTAAAGATGTAATTATGAGAGTAAAGGCGATGAATTTAATTGGACTGCTGAGGATTTCCTCTGATGAAGGATCGAGCGTCCCAGTGGTGAATTAGCCTGTGGAGTCAAAAACACAAAGTCTCCCATTGTGATCTGAAGGCTCTGGCCATCTGGCGAGTGGATACCTGATGATTCTATCCCACTGTCGTCACGGTTACCTTAAGGCTCTGGCAGGGAGTCACTTTTGCGGCATTGCCATGGTTACCTAAAAGCCCTGACATGTTTCATCAGCCGTAGCCAGAGGAAGATGATGGTCACGGCGAAGAGCCGGAGGCTGTACTCTCGCAATGCGCTCGCGACAAGAAGGATGTCGGCCACATGGACTCCGAAGACCGCCGTTAGCAGCACGTACACCAGCCAATCAAATACATTCCTTAAAAAAAAATAAAATACACCAGTTGACAGGTGTGACTAACATACCTCAGTTATAAGCTAAACCTCAAAATGGATCCATTTGTGTCTCAAATGAACCTACTTTGAGCGTTTTAAAGTTCTGTCACTCTTATGGAAATATTTTAAAGATGCAGATTATGAACTTCTCGACAAGGACAATTTACCGTGGAAACAGATGGCAAGATAAAAGCCAACCTGACAGCAGATGAAAGGCATACATGAGCACCTAGGAGCATGCTGGGTCATTTACCAGAGATCTCGGTAGTAGTCTGGCTTCATTTTCCTGACAAATTCAATTTGCTTCTCCAGGAAGTGCTGCTCCTTTTCAAACAGGAAAATGAAAGCTCCTCAGTCTCTACTAATTACACCTCAGACCCCTGATTTTTTTTCCTGGTATATCTGAAGTGAAATAGAGGCTCAATGCGGTTTGTCATTTACTTTATTTAAGCAAGAAGTCAGCTGAGAAGGTAATTGTGACCAGCAGAGAGTGCTCTTCACAGTAATGGACCGTAAAATGGGTTCGTAGGGAAAAAGCCGTATGCAGGTGCTATGACGGGTCAAGCTCTCTGTTTCTCTTCAGATCTTTTGGAGCCGCACCGTCGTACGACGCGACACACACAGCACAAATGGTGCTGACCTGGGGCCACATGGGGTGCACACAGTGCAGCTCGTCATGGACGCGGCGCTCAAGCCAGCTACGCCACCTCTGCAGCTTCTTGTGGGAGCGAACCAGCTCAGCCATCTCCCGGGAGACCTCTGCCACAGTGAGCCCCAGGGCGAGAATCGCCACCAGCACCCTCCACCAGTCCTCCATGGAGTAAAGGGAGGTGGAGAGGGAGAGAGATGGGGGGAGGGATGAGAGGATGTATCATTGGTGGTGACAGTTTGGTCACTTGCCTTCCCTTTCTGTCCTCATTGATTAGCCCTTTGTTCATTCTCTCTCATGATCGTCCTTTCTTTGATTTTCGCTACGAGATCACGCCATACTCCCTTATCTTTCTTGTCAATCTCTCCCCCCCTTCTCAATAATCACTCCCCCCCCCTCTCCTTCAGGGGTCCCATCTTTTCGTCCTTCCTCACCTCAGGAAAAACATAAGGATGCTCCTCATCTCGGACCATGGACACTGAAATGGCAACCGTTGTCCAGGAAACGATGAAGAGGAAATTTAAAATCAACAGTATCCAGGCACCAGTTCTGTAAAATAAAAAGGATAAATGGAGTGTTGTATAAGTGAAGACCTCTCAGATACCCTCAGGCCAGCCAGCCCCGATGCTCTGAGATGGGAGCCAGATAAGAGATCCGCAGAAAGAAGGCCAACCGAACGATTTATCTCTGAGCCTCTCTTCCACGTTACTCATGGCAGATGAAGGGGCTTCAGATGGCACACTAGATAAAGCTACAGCTTAGTCTTCAGAGGAACAGGGTACTTACTCTTTATTGCTTTACCAAAATATCCTGCTCCTCACCCGTCCTTGGATATATCTGACCCTGCTGCATGAACCCCAGCCAAATTTGTTGCCCCACCCCTGCCAGACTTTGATTCATCCATGAACATCTCTAGCGAGTCCCTGCTTCATATTCTTCCATCCCGACCCAGGACATACCTGCCATACAGGTTCCACTTCACTGTGATCAACTTCAGCACCACTGGGTGCATGATTAGGTCCAGCTTCCCTTTCTGCACGATGAACTCCAGCTGTCGAAGCGAGATCTGGGATAGAGCGCCAGGAACATGTGGCCCTCCGGGGGGGGGGGGGGGGGGGGGGGGGGGCGCGCGGGGGGGGGGGGGGGGGGGGCGCGCGGGGGGCGCG
>JAODLD010000120.1:910371-927586 GCA_026781065.1 Mormyrops boulengeri
CCCCCCCCCCCCCCCCCCCCCCCCCCCCAACCCCTTTATTGGCCTACCGGTGCCATCGGTTCATTCACAATCCTCCCTGAAAAACAACCCGACAAACATTGTGCATCACCAGAAGCAGAAAGCTAAATGGGCCAGGCTGTGCTATGGACCTGCTCAGCGGAGCGAGCGAATCCACTTACCGTCTGAGTCACACGAGCTCCCTTTCCGGGCCGGTTCTGGTTCCAGCAGGTGCAGGTAATAAAACTGCTGTCGAGTTGTCCGGTCTGTCAAGTGGAACTGGTTGAGTGCCAAGTGGGCCTTGAATGACATGGTAATATAATGAAGGACAGCAGGACTGCTGGAAGAGTGGGAGTCTGGAAACAGGCAATAAATGAGCCATAAACTCTCTGAAAACTGTGATGAGCTGCAGAGTGACGCGAAAGTCCCAGTTTCCATGTTCAGTCAAAGGCAGCAACTAGGACTCTGACCCCAGCTTACCACAGGAGCCATCTGGTCAATCATAGCAGAGATGCAGAGCTGTCCGTCCGAGTCCTGCACCCCGGCGTCCGCCCCAAGCTCCAGTAGGACACGAGCGGCTTCGCTGCGGCCTGCGGATGTTAGGAAGACACGGAAACATCAAGAGTGCATCATGTGTAAAATGAGGCATGCAATCACGCTACACGCTACATGCCCTGAAGGTACCGCGGTTAGCCGCCAGCTGCAGCGGCGTCCTCTGCTTGTAGTCCCGGGCGCCAACATCGGCCCCATGCTGCAGCAGAAGCCTGATGGCAACGGTGGCATCGTTCTTAGCGGCGAAGTGTAGCGGCGTCTGCAGGTCTGTGCGGGTCCGAGCCTTGAGGTCAGCTTCACGGGACAGAGGCCGTGGCAGGGGCAAGGGGGAATGGGTGAGCAAAGCAGAATCAGATTTACACACATTAGGTATCTATATCTTTGTGGGGACTCTCCATTAATTTCTATGGGGATAACCCTAATCCCAAGTATGACATTCTTAACCTCTACCCAGCCGTAACCTTAAGCATAAGTTACCAAAGAAAGTACAAGTACTTCTGACATTTTTAGTTTTTTGATTGCTGTAACAGAAGTTACAGTTGTTTAATCACATCGAGAGAACCTGTGGTCCCCATGATGTAATATATACATGACTAAACACACACAGCCCATCGTCATGGTGACCAACTCAACTGCTAGGTAGGACATCAAAAATGAGTCCACAAACTATTAAAAATGATGAAGTACCAAACAATTTCCAAAAATTTTTACTTTATTTTTATTCATCATGGCTCTAATAAAGTAGGTGTTTTGTGCACTGTGTTTTCCTATCCTACTGCGGACCTCGCATCCCCAGCAGGAAGCAGACCATTTCCCTGTAGTCCAGGGCTGCGGCCACGTGGAGAGAAGTCACCCCGTAGGCGTCCGCCTGCTGGATGTCAGCTCCCTTCTCCAGGAAGAAGCGCATCACATCCACGTTCCAGGCCCGCGAGACCTGTCCCAGATGTGTTTCAACTACGCTGTCACACTGTTCAATTATTAAATTCAAAAGAGTAACAAGACATGGCTGACAGGGAAAACAAAGTGAGAGCAGTGACCCCATTCAGTTCTACATCCCACCTCATGCAAACACGTCTGTCCATATTTGTCGGTAGAGTTGGGATCCGCCCCCTCTGCAATTAAATCACTCAGGTACTGAAGATCCACCTGTAAAGGCAGCGTGAGCACAGAGCTCTGTAACATCACAGGCACTGTCGTCTAAAAGTTGTCTTTGGTCACCAAGGAAATGCTTAAATGACCCCCCCCAGACCCTGGGCCCTTCATCTCACCTCATCGCTTTCCTGGTTACTGGCCCCAATCACTCTGAAGTAGTCCAGCAGTTTCCTATTCGGATTTTTGCCCAAGCCATCCGTAACGTCGCTGTCATCCTGAGCTAGGCCGTGGTACTTGCTCACTGTGGATTCTCCTGTAATTCGGTGACAGGAACAATGTACCCATCTACTGCAACCATGTTCGTTCTGCACATCTACTGCGGTCGGGGTGTAGAACCCAGAGTCGAATTTTCACACCATGGCAACCGTGAAATAAATGAATTGTTGTTACATAGTCTTGGCTACCTGTGAGTCTTCCGGACTTGATCGTGTGACCGGCCCGCATCCAGCGGCTGCAGGTGTACGATGCCCACCAAGCCCGTACCCCTTCTGTGCTGCTGGGAGACTCTTTGGACACCTGGGGGCCCAGGGGCTGCTGGACCAGTTGGAAAGACAGACGTCTTATGTCAGCGCACCTGGGAGTGCCCCTCCGGACTGCATGACAGCCTGCCACAACTTACATGGGACACCCGAAGCCCTCTCTGCAGTCAGCTACACCGAAGGACACCATTAAGCCCATTAACGGCAGGTGGCCACAGCAATACTACATACGTGATATTACATCAGAGACCGAAAGCATTTACCAACGAAACAGCGAAGGGCTTAATTACAAAAAGGCAAGTCATACAGTCGTTCGGCTGTTCCTCACTTGCTCAGAATCTCCATCTTCCATCCCAAACGCTGCATTATCATGACCAGCCTGCTCCGGTCGTTTCGGCATTCCGCAGCACAGGGTTTCCTCGGGGACGTCAATCGCCGCAGTAGGGAAGGGCGGTGTAACTTAAAGGGCTACCCTGGAGCAGCTAACCTCTTGGGGCCGGCCAGTCAGATACGCCTTCTGCTGGGGAGGCCTTGTTCCTGGAAAGAAGGCAAAACCCGAAGCAGCGGAGAGCTAAACCCCGACATTTAGAGTGGTCATAGTTTAACTGGCACCCTGCCTGCCCCACTTACCTAAACAACAGGCAGTAAAGGTCAGCTGAGCTCATTACACAACTCGAAGGCGGCCGCTCGCCTAATGTTTAACGGGAAGAAACAGCACAAACCCGAGGCGTGCTTTATGGACCTTATCTTCTGGCGGCTGCTTGTGTTGACAAGCATTCACCCAGAGGGAGGAAGAAAGGCTGATTTATGGGAGACGTGAGCGGCCCCATGGGTGCATGTCTATCCAGGGGGGCGGACAGCAACACGCCACGGGGCTGGGACTGGGGGGGTCTGGCACGATGGCATGGCCAGCAGGATCTGTGACAGACGGCCTGGTGGCTGCGGGCGGGCATGGGCTATTAGTGCTGGCCGAAGTCCGGGAGAACAAAAGTCCGGGACAACACAGAGAAGACAAACAGAAGAATAGCATGGAGACCAGGCTGCTTTCCCTGCTCTTTATTGCTGTGATGTAACAGGAACACGGATAAGCCCTCATTCCTTACACAGCACGACACAAACATTTAAAGTCCATCATTACAATTCAAAACCGAGGTAATACATTTACTCAAATTCATGCAAAACCATTCACACGTACAGTGGTACCTTGGAAAACGAACTTAATTCATTCCTGAAGGCTGTTTGAGTTGCAATTTGGTCGAGGTCCAAGTTAAATTTCCCCGTACTAAATAATGTAAATGAATTTAATCCATTCCAGACCCCCAAATGATTGCCTATTTAAATTTATCTACCTACCTAACAAATAATAAAAAGCATTGAATGATCAGTGTTGACACACCACAGCACACAACAACGAAATGTGTCCTCTGCATTTAAACCATACGTGACATTGTAACATAACAGGGGGCAGCACCCAGGGAGCAGTGCTTGGGGGGAGTACCTTGCTGGTCAGGGATTCGAACCTGCAATCCTTTAATAACAAAAGAGCTTCTCTAACCATCAAGCCACCAATGCTCACAGATACTGACAGTCAATATAAAACTCATACACATGAAAAAGCACATATACAAAAGCAATAAACATGAAATAAATGACAATCCCACACTCCGAAGCGAGAGCAGACACACGTGCACCACCTCGTCTCGCTAAAATTTCCTTTATAAGTTCTACATTTACTCTCTACTGTCCTCTTTGGTTTTCTGCTTTCACTGCTCACTTTCTTAGGGGCCATGATTACTGTAGAACTAT
Organism: Mormyrops boulengeri; assembly: GCA_026781065.1. NCBI lineage: Eukaryota > Metazoa > Chordata > Actinopteri > Osteoglossiformes > Mormyridae > Mormyrops > Mormyrops boulengeri. The sequence goes on from JAODLD010000120.1 coordinate 914,358, forward strand.
AGATAAAGCACAAAAAAATCACACTGAACACAGGAACACAGCTTTCGCACGTCGAACTCGGTCGAGAGGCACCATGAGACTGAAGAGGATTCATAGGCATCAGCATCCTAGTAGGTCCGTTCGCCTTTGTTTCAGCCCATCAGAGGCGTCTCGATCCGTACAAGTTTTAGCAGGTCTGTTTTGTTTTGTTGTGTTCCGAGTTTTCGGTCGGGTTGCAGTTAGATTTTTTTTGACCGACCTGTTCAAGGTCTGAATTGGTAGAGCTGAAAGCGTCTCGACCCTTACAAGTTTTAGCAAGAACGGTTGAGTTCCAAGATTTCGGTCGAGGTACAAGTAGAAAAAAATTCAATAGACCTGTTCGAGGTCTGAGTTGGTCAAGTTAAGAGGTGTTCGATTTACACTGTATATTTGGCATTAATAATTCGATGATGATATGTTGGGGGTCAGATCATTACAGCGTTCTTCAGAGACAGGTCAGGAATTGCTGATGGAGGATTATGAACTCTAGCTTGACTGTGTAGAGAAATGTACATTCTCAATACCATTTTGTGATCCAACATGATTCCTGAGAATATGACTATGCTAGACAATATTTCCTACCCAAACGCACTCTTTCTCTCTCTCACACACACACACACACACACACACATACAAACACACCACGTGCGCGCACCACTTTCCGTAACAGCATCAGGAATCATACACTCAGTCAGATCCCCAGATAGAGATATGTCTGTTTCCTGAGTGTGTTATAGGCTGTTTAATCCCAGGTCACCAAAGCTCAGCCGAACCAGTGGCTGCCCATGCAGTCCCGGTTCCACTCCACTTGGCACAGCCAGCACCATTCAAACTTGCACTGGGCTCGGGGGCACACCATGTGCATGCAGCCTCCTGTGGACAACACACACACAAACATGGAGCTGTCAGGGAAGGTGGATCAGAATCTGGGAGGGTGGAGTGGTTGGGGAAAGTGACTGAGAGTCTGGGTGGGTAGGGAAGTCAGGGAAGGTGGCTTAGAGTCTGGGTGGGTGGGGAAGTCAGGGAAGGTGGCTTAGAGTCTGGGTGGATGGAGTGTTGGGGGAAGTGGCTTAGAGTCTGGGTGGATGGAGCGGTCAGGGGAAGTGGCTTAGAGTCTGGGTGGATGGAGCGGTTGGGGGAAGTGGCTTAGGGTCATCAAGGGTGGATGGAGCGGTCGGGGGAAGTGGCTTAGAGTCTAGCAGGGTGGATGGAGCGGTCGGGGGAAGTGGCTTAGAGTCTAGCAGGGTGAAGTGGTTGCGGGAGGTGGCAGAGTAGAAGTGGGTGTGGCGACACGAGATGCGCACCGCTCTTCTCCACGGAGACACGGCAGCGTGGACATGGACGGGTTGTCTCTTCTATGGTCTTCCGGGATGCCTGTTCCCAGCGGGCATGCTGTGCCGCATCCTCATCCACGATGTAGCCCTACGGACAAGACAGGGACAGTAAGAGGGAAGTAAGGGGAAGAAAGTGGGCGGGGTTAAGGACTGCAGTGCACTTACAAGGCCTGTAAATAGCGATGAAAAATACAAAATGACATAATATAGAGAGACTGCAGGTACTGCAGGTGACCACCACAGGGACTCTTCTGTGACCTGCCATACCAACCTGCTTAGAGGGAAGAGCTCTTTCTTTAATTACAAGAGATCATTCATTGCTGTCAGTTGGTCACACTTGAACATATGTCTGTGTAGTTTTATATTTATATAATTAATATAACACACATACACACAATGCAATGTGTAACAAAGTGACAGCTATCAGAAACTTTTTTATTAATTGTAATTAAGTATAATTAAGTGGATCTATGCTACCAAAAATTGTCCTTCCTGTTAGGTATTGTGACATATCTGTTGTGTGCCAGCAGCCAAATGTGTCACTGTACACAACAGCTCCCCGGTGAGGAGGATGAAGCAACCTGTCATGCAGTGTGGGTCTTATAAAGAGTCCCAAGGGGGCGGGGGGGGAGCTACCTGGAGCGCTACACCCGCCTCTGCCGGATTCCTGGTCTGGCACTCGCCTTCATGGAAGCCGTTCTTGCATTCACGGCAGAAGACAAACTGTAGAGAGAAAAGTATGGCGTACAGGGGGCATGAGACACAGCACAGGAGACAAGGGAAAAGAATAGGGAACGATGGACAAGAGACGACACGGGACAGGGGACAAAACAGGACAAAGCACAGTATTATATTAAGATGTCTCACTGTATGGTACTCATTACATGCATGGTGCAAAACTAGCTGATGTTTGTAAGTAGTTACGCTGCAAGACGTGGCTTGTGGCTATAGAGGATGGACACTGGTATGTGCTCACAGACATATTACATACTATGTAATATGTATTATATATTACACAGTATGTTCTCAGCCCTTTTATATATGACTCGAGTGAGATTTTATCACCAAAACGGTCCTGTTGTCCGTCAAGGTCATGTCTCAGACACCATCCACTCACAGTCCACGTTAACTGCGGTCATATATTTGGCGAGTCGTACATATGATACAATGCCCCATTTTTTATTTGACCCCAGAAAAATGGAACATGACGACTCCATAAACCTTACATACTTTGCCCTCCTTGTGACCTAGCTCATAAAAAATGTTTTGTTTTTATCAGCCAGTTTACTCAAATCAAAACTAACACGTCACACTATGGGCACCATAAGCTTAGAAAAAAAATCCGACAACTGCGGCTACATGACATAACCGCTCTGGTTCGTGTGACACTCCCTCCTCAAGGTTTGGTATGCCAGTCGGGCACTAGGGGGAGCAAACCCTCCACCATTTCCCAGCACGGCCCCGTCGTGACTCCCTCGGCAAAATAAGGAGGTTCCCTCTCTATGCGGCCTCATGGAATTATTTTTTTAGACATTTCTGGCTCAGCTGCATCACAAGCTCCGAAGTGACACCGTCCGTCACTGAAGTCTGTCGCCTGGACTTGGCGATGTGGGGGATACAGTGAGGGCATTGTTTTGTTTGTCCTGAGGGGGGGGGGGGCACTGTATCAAGACAGAGAAGGAATTGGGGCAGCCCTGGCACACCTTCAGCTCCTGCTCTGTAGGCTGTGTTTGAATCAGTGGTGTGGCCCCCTCCTCACAAAAAAAGGGAGTAAGAGGCACTGGCGTGAACACTGGACGAAGAAAATAAAGAAATACTCACAAGACTCACTTACCTTGGACACCCTCACACAGAAGCCCTCATATGCTGTTTATGTCTGCATTTCACAGGTTACGTGTTTTTAAAGCCACCTACTAATCATTATGTTATTACCCACATGCAGTTTCTGCTTGCAGGCAGCTTCACTGGCTTGCTTCATTTACGAGGGCGCAGTTTTCTTTACAGATGCGTCTTGTCTTTTGCAGTGAAATTAGCTTATTGCAATCATAACCCTGTGATGAAATGTTCAGAGTTCAGGGTCATTGTTTTTTTTTTTGTCCGCTTCTTCCAAAATAACATAACCACTCAAACCCAAGGACAGAAGAGGAGCCTGTTGCCCGTTTTATCTTGTGTTTTTTTTTGTTAGTGGTGGGGAGGGGGGATATTTGGGTCGAGTCAGGCCTAGATGGAAGCAGGCCAGTTGACCCCACGGCGGGGCCGGGAGACCGGGCGGCGTGGTGGAGCGCGGAAAACGCACGAGCACAGCGGGGCTCCGGCGGCGGTGGGGTCACGCTGGCGGCTGACCTCATTTCCTTTTCGCCTCCCTCCAGTGAGCAACAAGAACAAACGGCCACACCTCATCCATTCCTCTCAGACGGCACGGCCAGGTCCCCCCCCACCCCAGGCACACCGACTCCAGGGTCACTCAGAAATGGCGCGGAATCGCGGCTCATTACGCTTCATATTTACTTACTTTAAATTACAACCGCGATTGTATCTACACAATACATTCATATCATTTCAGCTGTTCAGCTATAAACACTATAAACAGGAAAAATAAATTACACTAAAATAATGTTTTTTTTTCCAGTTGGTTTCAAAGGAAAGTGTGTGAATGGCTTGTTTATTCAACGGTGAGACCTTAAGAGAAAATGAGCGTAATCACAGATGGCTCGTGCTGGGGACGTGGAGGCTAAATTCTCACCTTTGTCACTACAGGGATAATCTCTCAGTGGCCCTCAGGGACCGGGGACTTGCACCTGCTCGCTGTGGGGGAGGGGCGAGTGTGGTTTTGCACACTCTCCCTGTTTGCACACAGTTAAGCTAACTGGTATCTAAATAGCCTACAATGTAAATAGCCGTGGGTGCCCTCTGACTTGTGCCCTATGTGGCTAGGACTGGCTACATACTCCGTGTGACTCTATACTGGATAAAAAGTTGGATCATATTCTTGTTTAATTAACCTTTCAATTATAAGTTGGACAAGAGACAATTTTTTGTCTTACTGTAGTTTCTATAAAAGCATCACTAGGCCAACTTCCATAATGTACCCTACTTAGACCCGTCCTCTCCTTACAATCCGCTCTGCTAATCACAAACACATTTCATTTCCTGCCCCTGCCCACTAGAGCTAAAGGATTCAGCTGTGCTCTCTCCTATCCCATTGAGCGTTGATAGCAGCCAAAGTCACAAACAGCAGGAAAACCTGGTGACCCCCCCCCCCCCCGGAGCCCCTGTGAATCTGCACTCATCTTTTATTCCTGCAGCAGGGGCACCTAAACCCATCTGGGAAAAAGAGTATGAAAAAACAGGATGGATTGGCAGACCAACATATCGATTTCTGTGTAAGTGGAGTCTGTAACAGGACACAGCGCAAGTGTGAGGAGCTCCCCGGGCAGATTTAAAACCACAGCATCTCATCAAAACCCCTTTGATTATGCTCCCTCCATTCCACGAGGATACCCCTCTGTGATTGGGTCCCCTTCCCATTCCACCAGGGTACCCCTCTGTGATTGGGCCCCCTTCCAATTCCACCAGGAGACTCCTCTATGACTGGACCCTTCTTCAATAAACCCTTTATAAGGACCTCACACCACAATGGACAAGACCTCCAATCTCCACCCTCCCACCTCCACCTGGACTCTAGAATCCACACTAAAGGATGGATGATGTGACTTCTCTCTCACTTCCTGGAGGGGCAAGCAGGCCTTACACTATAGCAGTATTACAACAGGTCATTAGAGTATCATTAGGGTCTTAGGGGAACTTTAGAGATAAATTGGCAGGCTGTTTCATTCACTGAGGCGTCCTATGCCCTGCCTGTGTGAAGCCTATGCAGTCTCTCCCTATCTAATTAAGTAATTGGACATATGTTCGTCCCACAGTATCACATGAACAAATTTAACTGCCTTGATGATGCAATTACTGCTGATTAAGAGCAAGTCTCAGTGCGAGACACCACAATGCTATATATAAGCTGGAATGAGACAAAACAAAAGCAGACACAGGAAGAGGAGGAGGAGGAGATGCGGGATCAGCTGGTGGCCGGGCGATGGGCAGGTGGGACTGCTGCCAAGCCCCTGGACGGGGCCCTGAGCTCCATGAAAGGGGGGCCAACATGGGCCCCCGGGCTCAGGCAGCCACTGGGGACGCAAGATGCTATTTTGTTTCCCCGCGGCGACAATATTTGTGTTTCCAAAACATGCAATCAATCAGGCCTGATGGATGGCGAACTACGCCCCGCTTGGTAATCGACTGCGTAATTAGAGAACATTACACACACCGTGTCATAATTACATCTTAATAGCGGCCTGATTGCGTTCATCTCCCACGGAATGATGGAGGGCCGGGTGTGGGGCGGGAAGATGTCACCACGTGCGACAGCAGCTTTGTGAGAATGTGGTCGTAGAGAGGGTGTGGGGGGGATGTCACCAAGGGAAGGATTGCCAGGAGACAAACTGAGCGACTCCTGTTGCCTGTGGTATCATTACCACGTCATGGAGTGGAATCTGCTAGAGGGAGAAGCATCTTCATCACAGTGCTCACCCTCCTCTTCCTCCCATGTCCCATTCCCCAGCGTTGCCCCAAGTATTGTCGCATCTCGTGGTCGTGTGGTCACCGGTGTGGCAATCTTACCCCGCATCCGAGCTCTCGGCCTGGATCACACTGAACCCGCCTCTGGCCATCCTCAGCAAGAAGTCCTGCCCCACAGCCCGGAGCGGGGCACAGGACCCCACCCATTTGCAGCAGACACTCCTCCGTGGCATAGCGCTGGTACCGCTCATACTGACGCCGGGGAAGAGTGGGCGAGAGGGAGGGAGAGAGAGAGAGAGACAGAAAGAGAGAGAGTGAGAGAGCACATCTTCAAAAACTCCAAGTACACAGAGGAAACACAGTCAGCTGGCAAGTCGGAGCTCAAAGACTCCACACTAACATGACCAGCAGCTTGGCGGTGACACGCCAACAAACTGGCAACACACCTATTTCGCAGCATCGCAGCCGTCGAATATACACAGGTCTAACGAGAGCCACGCAAAATGATCATGCAAATTCCCGTCTTTAATGAGAGCTAATTGCCATAATTAATAACCGCTTTGATCACAAAAACATGCCCTTGAAGCCTTGGAAAGGATTTTCGGCTCACTGTCTGGCGGAGGGGAAATGAGGCGGAGGAAGAGAGGCAGGGGCAACCTGGGCAACAGGCGGCAGGTTCCGGCAGCCACCCACGCCCTCCCCAATCCTGTGACACTGGGCTGCCCCTCCCCACACTGACGACTGGCCTGACGCAGAGCCCAAGTGTTAGCGTAACTCTGTTTGCCTTCCGTATTTTTCTGAAATAAAAGAGGCCTGTCACGTTTGATGGCACGATTTGCATTTGTGTGGGCTTTAAAGCAAACGGATGTGCGGGAGGAAACTGGGGGGCTTAGGATTGAGTCCTAAGCACGAGAATGAGTTACAGAAAAGGGTTGGCGCTGTTTAGCAGCCCCCCAAAAATGCATTTCACAGAATTTCAAGGTGGCACAGTGCTCTGAGAGCTCTGGGGGGGGGCTGTGTCATTCGGGTTGTCGTAGGTGATGTGGGACAATGGAAGTTGCCATTTTGGGCAGGTGGGGTGAAATCAATGTGACAATTAATAGTCTGTTTGATGTAGCAACCTGACAGGGAGAACGAAAACAGATTTCCCACGGGACAGGGGTGCGGTCAGGATGGAGCCAGAGATCCCCCTTCCCCTACCCAGCTGCCAGCCCACAGGGGCCCCATCAAAAGCAGAAACTCACCTGCTCTTCACCAAGGACCCGGAAGTGATGGACCTCCTTAATTAGAGAGTCTGGACAACCTGCTGAAAGGTTGGAAAAAGCAAAACAGAGAAAGACAGGAAGAGCGAGTGAGGAGATTGAATGAGTCAAAGCTTCAGCTCTGTGGACATTCTGGCAGCAGGGGCGACCAATTCAGTCCAGGGAGAGGTAGACAAAAGCATAAAACGTGCCCTGCAACCCCAGAATTCCACTCCAATCCAAACATTTTGTGGCCTTTTTAGTCTAGAAACACAGACTCCATTTCCACTGACAGGTGCATGAGCCCAGATTCGAATGCCCTGACCGCCGAAATCATGGGAGTGTCCCCCGTGGGGCTCGAATGCCATTGGCAGATGCATGACCATGAAGACCAATCATGTGTCAGAAACGCGCCATTTGCCAGAGTTGCTTGGCCGGCACCTTTATATAAGCATGCTGTGACGGCTCGGCAGAGGAGCACGCATGAATATACATGTGAGTGCGGCTGCGCCCGGGCCCAGGCCAGCCAGCCCCGCTCTCCTCGGTCCTAACAAGCTCTGGATAATGATGCACCTCCTCCACATGTAAATTGTCTGCTTTGGACCAAAGGTGGTGCCTGGGAGTGACAGGCCGGTCTTCACGACGTGGGCTAATGACTTGCAGTCTTCATTGCTCCCCTGCTTCCATTGGCGGCCAGCCGGCGGGAGACAGGTAGCCGGCTGGTAGGGGGTGGCTTTCTTGAGCTCCCCTCCCCCCCTACTCAGCGCTGAAGGGAAGCTGAAGGCTGTGAGGCATTCGCCCTGGGGTGTCAAACGTTTGGAGGAGATAAACAAACAGCCCTCAGAGCAGGGGTCTGGGTGACATCCTTCCCGGAGTCAGCACCTGGGCCCCGGAGCACGTTTGCTGTGGCAGCCAGGTCAGAACCTAGCTCTCCGTCATCACGCCGCCTCCGGGGTCGGCTCCACCATGTTCTGCTGGAGCCGGGAGGCATAGGAGCAGACAGGGGCTGTGGGATGGACTGCAGTCAGGGAAGGGCACGTTACAGTGAGCAGGGAGTATTTATTCACATTTGTTTATTTGTATTTGTCTACCTGTGGTGATTTTCTATTGCAGATTTTATCCATTAGTGAGAAAAGTGCATTCATTGATAAACAGGAAAGGCTACTTTAGTTACATAAAACTCCATTCTTTGGAATAATAATGTTTTGTGTTTGTGTCGACATATAAAATCACATTGTATTATATTTGGGTGGACCTTGAATAAGCTGGATGAGGTAAAGCTCTCTAGGGTGTATGACAAAGTCTGCTCAAAAGCTCATTATCTACATGTTCGAAATTTTATCTTACAAAATAAGAACAGAGATGTCTGGAAGAGAGCTTTCTGGAAAAGGAGAAATATTTAAGCAAAAAAGAATTCAAGGGCAAAATGCAGGTACTCAGAGCTTAATATTATTCCCCTGATTCTGAAATGCAGAATTTTCTGGCGCAGAAAATAGAAAATGAGTGGTGGGTTAATGAAACGATCAGCCGGGAGTAGGCAGGGTGTAACTGCAGACTCCCAAGGTCCTGTCAGCCTTGGGCTGGGGAAGCACTATCACACCATGGTGGACTGACAGGGACGGAAAGGGACATGTCACCTGCAGGGAAGGGGACCTGAGAAACACGACAGAGCTCAGGGGCCGATTGCCGGTGCGGCCTCAGTCCACCCGTTCCATGGTGAAGTTAATGGGCCATACAAGACACCACCTGCGTGTGGTATGCCCAGGTTCAGGGGTGGAGGCGTCGAGACCCGGGAACAGGGCGTGGGCTTGCTGGTTCTATACGCAGTGCTTACCTCAAAGCACTCCACGAAGTGGCAGCGACAAGTAGCGAGAATGGGAGGAAGCTCCAATAGCAGTGGGCCACAAGCCCACATCACGCTGGCAGGGGAGGGCGCAGGCACCGACACACACAAGGGGGGCGTGGGGGCCGCAGAGCCGAAAGGAGCAGCCATTATGCATCATAACAAAGCACCTTAAACACCCCCTGAATGGGATTAGCTTGTTTGGGAAACTGAATTCAGGGCTCGTACCGCCCAATGACGTTTTTGGAGTTGGAACTAACAAACATGTTGGTGTGAGGACCAGGAAAAGGCCTTGGATTTTACACCAAAAAAACCTTGTGTCCCTTCCAAGCTGAGAGTCCCCTCACCCCAACTCTCTGCTGATGCAGAATATGGCACTAGCTTCTCTGGACCAGTATGAGCAAGACCAGAGTGGAAGGACGCTACATACTGCAGGTCTGAAGAGCAGCCAAGCACCGGTACCGCAGTGAGGAAATCGGAAGTGGCGCCGCCCTAGGGATGGAGAATGCTAATACAGTAATCTCTCCGGGGCCCCTCTGAAGCTTCACTTTTATCATGCAAATGCATCTGACGAATGTTAATCAGACAGACAGGCTGGGACATCTTAGGCGGAAGACATCTCACTTTTGTCTAAATGTAATTAGAGATATGGTGGGGGCGCGGCATGACATAACGTTGCCATGGCGACGTGTTGACGGTCCACGTGGGGCGGGGGGGGGGGGATGGAGGAAAAGAGCGGTAGCATAAGGATGAACATGGGAAGAGGAATGGGTGGGGAGAGCGAGAACGACAGGCTGGCGGACAGCTAGACAGAGAGATGGTGATGGGGAAGCCAACAGGTGGCGAGAAAAATGGAGAGAGAGAGAGAGAGAGAGAGACAGACTGATGGAGAAACAGACATGAAAGACAGAGAAACAAAGGAAGATGGTGGGCAGAGATAAAGATGGAGAAACAGATGGAGAGAGTGATATGGAGGACACAGACCCAGGCACAGAGACGAGGAGGATGGTGAAGAACAGGAAGATGGAGACTGGCACAGTGGACAGAGAGACAGGCAGACAGATGGGTGAGGATGGCGGAGGGAGACACAGAGACTGAGAGGGGGGAGGCCAGGGAACCCACAGGACCCATCAATGCCCTCAACTGACCCATTGACCCTCATTTGAACCTGGGTTCTAACAGGGAGGCTATGACAAAAGGTAGTGGGGCCTGATGTATACCAGGCAGGAGAGTCAGATGACCACAACTCATATTACGTTACCACATCTGCTGGCATGTGGCGTGCTTTGCATTCCATCATTCAGATTCTGTGGCCCCACGACCTCCCCTCTCTCAAGATCCCAGATCGCGAGCCTCATAACTCAATCAAGAGGCCCTGTTTAAGGGCTCCATTTGCATTCTGGGAATGGTGGATGTCAAGTGGCTAATGTCTGCAAGAGCTACCAGGTGAGACCATGAAGGGTGTGGCCAGAAGGTGGAGACGGCCAACATGATGCGGGCATATAACCATCGCATCATCAACTGTCATTATTTATCTGCTAAGTATGAAGAAAATGGCCATTTCCCGATGTGTCCCTTTCCTCACAGAGGGGTGGACCATCACTGAAGCCATTACGTCTCTGACTTTGATCAAGGGCTTAATCTTCTGTCATCTCATTGTTCCTCTAATGCCTATACATATTTCAGGGCGGACGCACAAACAGGATAATGAACAATGCTGGCAGATCGTTAAAGCACCATTTAGCAGATTTTCGGGCGATTAATTACAATCGGTCGCGTTGGCGACGATGAGCATGCTGCGGCCGATTTATCAGGGCCCCTCGTCAGCATACGACATCGTGTTAGACGTTCAGGGAACGTGTGGCTAAACACGGGAGGATGATGGAATCTGGGCAGAGTTTTGGCAGACACCTTAGCGGCGAAAGCATCAAAGCGGCCGGAAAATCACAGCCCTGCAGAGACGCCCCCTAAAGGTGCCCAGATGCACCTGTCTATTCTCATTTGATTCTGTGGCCATATGTTGGATATTGCTTGTTGGAAGTCAAGACCACGGGGCAGCGAATGGAATTGCTTTCTTTTCATACAGCATGGACACAGAGAGGAGAGGCTGGGTCCATTCCAGAGCAAATCTGCCCAGGCTTTTTCCACAAAGCAGAAGGACCCTCTTTCCTGTGGTTTGCCCCCCCCCAGCCATCACTTTCCTCATTCCAGCCCAGGTGCAACATCCCGCTGAATGAAGACCTCCCCTTCGATGGCTTCTGATACAAGAGGGGGCTCCAGGGGGTCACTGACACCCTACAGGCCACATGCTCTCAGTCTGTCATGATGCCATCCCTGATAACGGGCTGTCCCGTTTGCTCACCAGCCCCAATGCTGTTTGATAGCCCTTTTTCTGAAGGACTTTGATGCCCCCCCCCCATCCGCATCAGACTTCAGTGGCATTGCATCTGAGAGCTTTGATGGCCCTCATCTCAGGCTGACTTTCATGGTCTCGCCTTTGATGTCTCCTCGTGATTCAGTGGCTGCTTGCCCCCAATTATAAGACTAATGGAGACCAACTGTACAGCAAAGCTGATAAACGACAGCACATCGCCCCTCCCACCCCACGTTTCTGACAAGCCGGATTTAAAAGATATGCAATCGATTTCGCACGCATAATCTCATTTCCTAATCAGCATCTGATTGCGGGTTATGAAAGAATGAAAATTTGAATTTGCATTTGAAAGCACAATCAAAATCAATGGCTTTCATTTAAATTATTTACGTAGACAATCGATATCTCCGTCCGCTTGTATTTATCTGCCCAAACGACTGCGGGATCAAGAATTTTCTCCACTGATATCATTAATTAGCTGCGTAAACAGAACATGAAATACATCACTGGCGTTCTGCATTTTCATCAGTCCATTTGCCGTTAAATAATCCCTCCTATCCAGCAGTCCAGCATCCAGCATGGAAACGTCATGGCTGAAGTGGGCGAGACTGCTTGCCTGTTAAGCACATGCTTCCGGGATGGTGGTGATCCGTCGCAGTGCCCTGGTGATCTTCCGGCTCTACTGATGTGCGGGAATGTAAGCTGTATGACTCGTGTGAGAGAAAATTGAACAGAGGGTATATTTTTCTTAATTGGCTTTTAGATAAACTGCTTTTGGAATGTATTTTTATATTGTTGCAAGAACGCCTGGGTGACAGACAGGTGACACTCACGAAATCGGCTAAAAGAGAATTGAGGTTTGAGCTAAGCGTTGCACTCGTGTTTTGAACTTTGTGCTCATTAGATTAAGCAGAAATGCAGGAAATGTACGTTTAGAACGCGCTTGATAGATAGGACAGGAAAACCACAAAAGGCTACAGTCGAGCAGGGGCTGCTTGGAGATGGCCAGGCCCATGAGATGAAGGCTGTACAAAATGCATATGCCTCGTACTTGTAAGATGCAAACTGCATAAAGTGTATATACATGCTTGCAAGATGCGTGCCCTACACTGTAAAAAAAAAAAATTGTAAAAAAAAACAGAGAAATTCTGGCAGCCGGGGTGCCAGAAAAAAAATGTAAAAAAACAGTGAATCACTGTACAATTGATAACGGTAAAAAAAATGTTAAATAACATTTCTTTCCATTACTATGAATACAAATAATTTACGCAAAATAACATATAAACTTAGTATTTTCTCAGAAAACTGCTGTCTTTGTTCCACAAAAACGATGCTAAATTTCACCAAAATCTGTTCAGAATTTAAAAGTTATAAATCGCTAGAAATCCAGTATAACTGCCCCTGATTGGTCATGTTCAGATATACGCGCTGTTAACTGAGCTACGACAGCTGGTATATCCGCTTATTTCTCCGAAGTAGGCATCGTATTACTAATTACATAATAATATTGCGCCAACTGGTGGACCGAGGTATCCTGGGAGCAGAGGGAGCCACAAAGACTCACCCGCCGGAGGGAATACGCTCTTTATTGGTAATCCCGAAAAACAACTACAGCAGACACCCAACCAGCACCGAACCACTTATACATATGAAACACAAGGTCGTCAGACGCCGAACTGTAACACGCGTACACAGTGGGAGACTTAGGCCTACGTAAGCTAATTACACACGAGGATCAGACCGGGTACACGCAAGACACAGGCAAACACACGCGCGACAATAGGAAAATGTAACCATTAACATTAAACAGCAACAATAACAAGGGCTATTTACACTTGCACGCGGGG
>JAODLD010000120.1:964645-976712 GCA_026781065.1 Mormyrops boulengeri
CTGGATTATTTCCTAGTCAGTAGCTCACTGCTGAGTGACATTTCAGACACAGAGATTCACCCCCCAGTTAAAAGAAATATTGTGCCTTTTTCTTTTTGTAGCAGACGTCTATGTATATGCTTACATGTAGGGTGGGGATAAAACCTTTCAGAAACGTGACTGTATACTGAAAAAGCGTTTAAAAGATGCATGAATGATTTATTATTGTTATTGTCATTATGAAATTAGCTGCTCTGTGCTAATTCACGTATCCGTCAGAGTACTGTAAAGTCTAAATTTTGTTAATGTGCTTCTAGGGTTAATGTAGATTACGCAGGAACCGGACCTCATCCGGACCTATACGTTATATTGAAAATGCACTGCAACAACCTCCCTTGTGAGGCAGTGCGGTGTGGCGCTGTTTGTGCACTTATTAAACGTGCAGACCTGCTAAAACCTGGGGACCGGTAAATGATGTAAACTTCATTAATATTCAAATTGAAAATGCATCAATGTAATGTTTTCTGCATCTCTTCAAATGTGATGTGGCACATTACAGGCAAGCTTGCACGGTGAAGTGATTGACTAAACACGATTCAATTTGCATATTAATGAGCAAGATGACAGATTATAATATTTGGCCTTTCTTTTCCCCTTTGCCTTTAGGGAGCAACTATACTTTAAGACATTTATTTTGAAGAATGGATAATGGTTTTGAAAAAAATTGAGCAGATAACTCATAGAACAAAGAAACTTAATTCAATCTTATATTTATCAACTCTTGAGTGACTTTTTTCGTGCCATCTGATGGGAATAGAAGCTGTATGTGTGTCCTGCACTTGTGCGGAGGGTGCTTGTGAGGGCTTGTCAGTGATGGTGTTCCTTTAAAGCGCACAAGACCACAGGTACTGGCACACACCCTTCTGAAGTGTCAGTCTGACTGCAAAGTGCTCTTTTTGTCACGCCTGTGTCACCACAGCTTCTCCGCTTGCGGGTTCCTCTCCGCCCTGCTGTCAGCCTTGCTCTGTTTTGATGGCTGCAGTACAGTCTCTCTGATGCAACAAAGCTCTTGTGAAAATATGGTAGAGTTCCCCTTTTAATTTCAATTTGTTTGGCACACGCCAACTGGAGTTGCCTTTTTGAATAAAATTCAGTTATTACTTTAGGAATTTAGTATTTTAAGTAACCCCCCATCCAATCATTAGAAAAGGTTATTGCTCTTAGGTGACAGTAAAAGGTATGGCATTTAAAATTTCCTCCCTATGATTTTGTACGCTTTCAGCCAATATGAATTATGTGGGTAGACTTGGTTGTTGAACTGGGCCTAATAAGAGGACTATCCTGTTACATTCTGCTAAGGCTTCACATGCTTAGCAGGGGGCCCACTTAGCTGGAAGTTTCTCTGAAGTTAATCTTGCCATACTTCCGTCGACTCACTTCATAGTGCTCAATGACTCCTGTATGTTTTAAAAAAAGCTTCCTTTGGGAAAGGAGATGTCGTCAGCTTAGAACAGAGGTGCAGGAAGAAAGATGGGAACTCGTGATGGCTAGGGGCATATCAGGCTGAACGCTGGAGAAATGGGAAGATGAAAGCTGACAGGTAGAGGAGAAAAGAGTGTATCAATAGGTTAAGTGGCTGGGCTGTAGGACCCAGGTGATGCTGGGGGGGGGGAGGAGGGGGAAGAGATCTGTTTCTAGCTGCTGGTCACCTGCATTCTGGCTCAGTGGCCCCTGGCAGTGGTGCTCTCTGTATTGTCAGACTGGTCAGGAGATGGAGTCATGTGGTGCTTTTCCACTGACACCAAGAACTGAGCCATACCTGAGCCGCACTCACACTGACATGCCGCTACTTACTAGCATGACCAAACAGAGCTGCTTGCATCACCACCCTCCGACTGATAAAAATGTAGGGAGATAACAAAGATTCTATAAATAAATAAATAGAGAGAAAGATAGATAGATAAATTTAGAGAAAGGAAAAGAAAGAAAGAAAATAAGATGATGATTCTCACAGACTTGCTAGTGGAAATAACCACAAAGTAAATCATGAAGTACAGCATGTGAATAGTATGCCATATTTCTGGTTTTACATCGCTATAGTTCTCCAAACCCGAACACCTTTACTGAGCTGATCCTTCTGCAGTGGAAAACCAAGGTGGGTTGGAACTGCACTGTAACTAGTCTCTCTTCGCAGTACAGTTTGGTGACTGAATGCCTGTGCAAGAGCACCAATGGTGAGGGCCTCTACTTGTTGAGCATCTCTTAAGCGTCACACCACCCATGTCCTTTAGTCCAGGTCATAGCTCGATTAATTTCATTACATGGGCTGCACTGCCACTCAATTGGCTGATTCCATCTCTCATTTGGGAATCTCTGTGAGACGGTTAACGGAGGGCGTGGCCTATATTCTCCAGTCAGATGAAACCTGTTACAGGCGACATTTGTATTTTACTTTGCATAGATCTGCCTCCAGGAAGGAGTGTACCTAGTGTTCAGTAGACTGCTGTGTTCAGAGTTCATAATTATGTGACATGGATGAAGAATACAAAATATTCTTCCTCCCTTGTAAAAACCGTTACAAAAAAAAATGTTCTTCTTTTGATTTATTGATGGAATGAATCCCACAGGATAGTGGTCTTAAAGCCCATTCTGCTGTTTTCATAACTCCTATCCAAATGCCAAGCTGCAAGGCACACTGGGTAGGATGTCAGTCCATCTTAGGGCACACACTGGCATGCTCCATACCTGCAATTTAAACACATGGCGGGGAGGTGGAAGGGGTGCTGACTGCAGGGGGAGAACATGAAAACTTCACATGCACAGAGCCAGGGGTGACAATCGGACAACTGTCCTCAGTGTTTTGAGGGCACAGTGCTACCCACTGAATCACCGTACCATGCCAGTGGCTGCACATTAGTTAAATACAGGTGTGTGTGTGCTGGAAGGGTGTGGCGGTTAGCGGACTGCGTTGTGTTATTTATTAGCCACTCCAGGAATATCGATCCGATGTGCTCGGCTGGCTTCCTCCCAGTGTTGATGACAAGGCAGAGTGCCCTTTCTTATTGTCACCTTTCTGTCCGGCGTAGGAAATGAAAGTGGAGCCAGATTTTGGGAGCATCTCACCAGCGGAGGAGCTGCTCCTGTTGAGAGCGCGAGTTCGGGAGCTGGAGAGGGAGAAGGCCCAGGTGGATGCGGAGAATCGACGGCTGAAAGATCTGTTGGTGAACGGTGAGGACCACTGGTGACCTCCCCCCCTTCCCTGGCTCTACTTGTTGTTAGCTGTCTGTGAAGTGCTCTTGCTCATTGAGCTGTCTTGGTTTTACCTCTCTAGAGATTCCATCTCTCCTGTCTGCCATGAGGCAGAATGTTGGTGTTGGGGGCAGAGAGCGTGATCCTGAAGTCTTCCAGGCGCTCTCGCCCTGCGCAGAACGGCTGGATTGTGCCGGGTTCCCCCCGTCGATGCCAGCCGACGCCGGGTTCGGACAGGCCGAGGACGTGGACGGCTTTATGCAAACTGTCTCAGACGCACAAGTGGCATTGGTCAACGGTGGTTTCCCAGCAAGCATTGAGGACGGCGGGCCGCATTGTGCCCTCCCTGTAGAAGACAGTCCCACATGTCCCAGCCCGGCCTGTAGCTCGCCTGACTTTGGCCCAATCAGAGACTGCACGGAGATGGAGCATGTGCACACGTCGGGGCACGTTAGCAGCCATGTAAGCCCATCGTTGCACCTCTACTGACAGGGAAGGAGAGAAGCAGAGCTGCTTGTATCCACCCACAGCTCATTTTACCCACTCTCCGCACTGGCTGTTGCCACTTAACCTCAGTCTCAGTTGTTGTTCTGTCTCTGTGTGTCAATCGTCCGAGGACTTCCATTCGGAGGTGTTGGCGTGTGTGGGTGTTGAGCTGATCTCCTGAAGGTGTCACTCCATCTCCCTATTCACACAGCCCATGCTCTCTTTTAGCAGCATCATGCCTCTCACACTCTCTCCCTCTCTTCTCACGTCCGGTCGGCGGTTCCCCAGGCACGCCCGGTTGAGGTGTATCCAGGTTCCGGAGTGTTCTGTGAGGCGCAGGCCTGGACCTCCGCCATCCAGGCCCAGTCTCCCACGGCCATGGTGCGGATGTTGCTGCTGGGCGTCTTTGACACGGACACCCTATTGCACAGCAACCTGAGGGGAGGGCGGAGCCGGAGGCCCATGTTCCCTAACCACCGGGTGGGCCTGGATCCCCACAAGCTGGAGGCCATCTACAGTAAACCTTTATTCCTGTATCCGTGGGTTATTTGTGTTCCTGATCACATGATCAGTACCATCAGGCATCAAACAGATTAGCTATCATGCTCACTGACTCCACTGAAAATGCATATATCCTGTTTTAGTTGATGCTAAGCAGGTATTTATTCATGTACAGTTTATAGTTTTAAGGTACCATTTGAAGCTTTCTTAAGATTCTTCTAATTTGTGTGGTGTAATGCATGTACTGTGGCTAAAGCCATTTATTCCAGGATGAATGATAATGGACAGAACCAGAATGAATGTTGAGGAGGTGAATACCCTGGTAGGGGCAGTACCTCAACAATAATTCATTCACATTCATCCTCATTTCCTTAAACGATTTGACAGCGCTGGCAGCCTTTTTGGGGGGGGTTAGAAAAAAAATGTACTCACTCCCACTCACCGCGTGTCTCCTCCACCAACTGTTGTTGTGACGGTTCTTCCAGATGCCACCCTGGCGAGATTCCCACTGGCGCGGAAGGGGCAGATAGGCACCGGGATCAACTCCAAGCTGTCGGAGATGAGATTCCGATCCAGGAGAGCCAATCAGGAGAGGAGATATTTGTGAGAGCTTAAGTGTAGTGGAGCATGAGTAGAGCCCACCATAAGGTTATGACGTTCTACAGAGACAGTGCATGCAGGCTCCTTGGCTGATCTGTGCCCATTTGGAGGGCTATAGGAAGGAGGAAGTGGGCCGGAGGTTGGTGCAGTCTCAGTGCAGTCTCAGTCAATCGGTGGGCGAGCTGGAGGAAAAAGCATCTCTGAGGACGGAGCGTGCCCCTCCCACCTGAGTCTGCAGCCCTCTGGCCAGTAGGCTACAAGGAGGTGTTTTCCAGCTCGTCATTCCAGGGAGCGTCTGCTTATCCTGTCTCCCCATGAAGCCTGCTGTCCAGATGGGTGGCAGAGGAGGAAATAGAGCTTCTCCTTTTGCCTCTGAAGCCCAAGAATCCTGGACGGGGGCCAGATGATTTTTCTTCATCGATTTGCGTGCTCTGTGGCGCAGCCCACTGAGAGGTTCATCTGGCAGCCCTGTCGCCGGCCCTGAGTCTCCTTCACCCATGGCGAGCAGCGGGCATCAATCCTGCCCCACAGGTGTCATCGCCATCCCAACCTAATGGGTCTCCCGGCACTCTAATGCCTCAAGGAGCAGCAAGGGGAGATTAATTCATCTTCATACTCTTAAACAGCCTAAGGTCTCTCTCGTGCTGAATGTGAATGGAGGATCCCCGGGAGCAGAGGGAGGGGGCTGGTGTTGTGGTGATGTAACAGCCACAAGGGGGCTGCATTTCCTTACAACCCCCACCCCACCCCACCCCACCCCATTGTGTAACTGCAGTCGCAAACACAAAGACTTGTGCTGGACAATGCGTTCCTGACAGACCGGGGAACAGAGAGACGGGTCTTGGTCTGAATGTAAAATCGGCCAGTTCTGGTCCCCTGCTGGCCCGGCCAATCATGTTGCAGAATGAATGCAGGTGACCATGTGCCTCTCTGAGAGTCTAAGCTTTTAAGATTCTAGGTGCTGATTACTTTGTATGAAGACCCAGAAAATAAGAAGAATGGTAGTTCACAGCCAAATTGTCTATTATCTGGCTTTTTTGTGTCTTTCTGTTTATGAGAATTCTAAACCCTCCATCCATCCACACTAGAGAAAGCGTGGGTCTGCTGTTCAACATTAATTAATCGTGCCAAGTTTCACACATCATAGAGCAACTGCTTACAGTATTCCCTGACATGTACCCTACGCAAAATATATCAGAAAATGTCAAGAAAACCCAAAAGCTTTTAATTGCAGAACTGTCTGAATTTTTGACGTGTACGCATTTGTGTTGACCTTCAGTTTGAGCAATTTCTCGGTTGATCAAATTACAAACGACCAACCCAGAAGCCGACCCACTGGAAAAGTATAATGGGATTAGCATTCTTTGGCAGCTATCGCCAGTAATAACACCAGTATTGTAGTACCGTATTGTGTGACTTCAGCCGCTTTTTTTTTCCCTATTCATTGTTAAAGGACATATTTCTAGTGACACCAAAATGTATTCAGCTTAAAAGTTTAAAAGAACCAAACTTCTAACTGTGGTTTTCAATGTGCTCTTCAGCATTGAAGTTCACCATTTATGAAATGCCCTGGAACTTTCTATCTTGCCAAAATGTTATTTAGTAGATTAGCGTCTGGTATATCTTTAATATGACTGTCAGTGTGAAGGCTGACTGATTTTTTTTTTTTGGAGGGTTGATGCAATAAGGTGCTTGGAGCCAAGCCAGACAGACGAGCAAAATGTCCTTAAATGATCTCCGAATGCTCCCAGAGAGCTCTTTTGTGTGCCTAAGTGATTTTGAAACCAGAGTTCCCTGTCTTGGGTCCGTGGGCATGATTCCAGTTGTCGCTCTGCAGGCAACACCAAAGGCGGCTAACACACTGTAACCCGAGGACCCTGTTTCCTGAGGGCTGGCCTTATCCTGGCCCAGAAGAGCAGGATCACCTCTTCCACACAACGTCAGATGTTACGAGTTTACGTGCCTCCTTTTTGCCCTTGCGTTAACCTTGTCGTGTTTGCGCCTCAGATGGACCAGCGAGAAGCATTTTTCCACATGAACCTCTGGTACAGGAGTGACACAGATGATGACTCAGGGTCCTTTGGCAGGACTGCTGACTGGGGACTCGCTGCATTCCGTGCGAGTTGATGTCCTGAAATGTCACATCACCTTGTTTCCCAGGGTCTGTCTGTCCCCGTTCGCTACTCCTTGATTGGTGCATGTTATACAACTATCCATAAATGTACCAAACCTCTTGAGAAACCAGAAGCATGCGTGCGTTCACTGTGTTCGCTTCTGCTCAGGAAGTGTCATGTCTATTAATGTGGTCACTCGTGTGACGAGTGGAGGCCCCCCTCCCCTCCGCCATCCTGGGTAATGGATTCAGCGTGGATGTCCCCCCAGCTAGGAGATTTTACCGCTTGTAGTCCAGCTCCAGGAACAATCTTGCTTGGAGCCTCCATCTGCTCTCCTTGTCCCAGACATATGCCGGCGCATGTGGCCCCCGGGCCCCTGATTTATCACCAGGGAAGGCAGAGCCAGCCGCTGGCCTGCATGATTTGTTTGGCTCCTGGACAGAGACGATTGGCAGCGTGAGAGAGAGGGGTGTGCGGTAGGAGGTAGCGGCAGGTCACTTCACCCGGAGATTCGGCCCACGCAAAGCCGACAGGTCCGTAGTGGAAAACAAATGATGTTTGTCGATCTGGAGTTAAACCCAACTCCGAACTTGACTCGGGGGAGGAGGAGATGTGAAGAGGGGGAGACGGCCAGCCTCTTAATCCAGTCGTCGGTGATGTATGAATTCAGGCCAATTTAATTTCCAAAATCAAGCTGAGCGAAAAGGCATCGAGGGCTTGAAAATAGGCGGCGGGAAGCCTGATAGATGCAGATCAATTCGCCTGTGGAACTGACCCTCTTGCTCGAGCCCAATTAATAATTTAATTTGCTTATTTTATTTTTCTCCTGCTGCTTTTCCGGCACAAACGGCTGCCGAGAAGGAAAATGGGGGGAAAAGCATTTTAAAAAATCAAAAGCCTTGAACGGTGCTGTCTGGCCTTTTCATCGTGGAATCAATGGCACTTCTGATATTTTCATGTATAGAACGAGACGTGTCCTCCGGTCAGAGGCAGACGCAGCGAGGCAGGAGACATCGTCAATAATCACTGAATGTCACGGAAAGGTGAAATGATGAGACCGAGGGTGGGGCAATGCAGTGCCTGCGCGGGTGCAGGGGAGGGCCAGCGTGATGCAGCACGCTGCTCTTGGACCCGGCACAGGATCAACTGTTGACCTCTTAACATGAAGTTTGACGTGTTGTAATACTCAAGCAAGCGTCTAGGGAGCTGATAACACAAAGAGGATAATTTCTTCCACACACCAACACCAAAAAAAAAATACGTTTGCACTATACTGATTTCCTGGCCGTTTGCTCACGTGTCTTCTCTTGGCACACGATTAGTGATTGCCAGTTTTTTGGTGGAGGGGGGCAGGGTGGGGGGAAGGGGTTGGTCAAAAAACACTCTCACCAGTAGGTGGCGCCCAAAGTATTCTGCTTCCTTGGGGGCATATGCACACCTAATGATCTACCAAGGAGTTGCACTGATTTAATTAAAATGGCTTAGCAATTGTACTTAAACAATTGCTTTTCTTTTGTCACATGATAAAGAGTGCTGTGTGTTGTTAATGGATACCAGCTTTCCTGATGGATATGGGATCCTGAAAGATGCATATTTTCGTTAGCAGGTGTTCTAGCTGAAGGAGAAACAGCCGAATATGTACGTTACTTTGTAATTTACCTATATGTTGCAGATAATTTTTAGTACAATGACCTTTCTGAAAGGAGCGGAGTTAGCATCATACACGGCTGCCTGTCTCGTCCTTAGTAAGTGTGAACAGTATATGTTCAACAGGATTGGTCACTCACGTGTCTGCAGACATACTAGCTATTCTAAATAAAAGTCTTATACTTTCCCTGTTTATTCTCTTCCTTAGCAAAGGGACACAGATGCATGCATTTTGTTACTGTATTTACTGTAATGTTCAAGCAGCTATCGATCGCGGCGTCTCCGAGATTCGCTTCCTGATAGGAGTCATCCCTCTTCGTTTTGTACCGAAATGCCAGTGGAAACCATGGAACAAATGTGTGAAATCCTGAGAGACAAAGCCTGTTCGTTAAATTGCCCGAATTTCTGTTCATTGGGAAATATTTACGACACAGGACTTCCAGTCATCCCATATGACACGTCTGCGAGGGCTACGAGGGTGAGTCTGCGTCGAGGAGAAAACCTTGAGTCAGCTCAATGTGGCGTAAATGTGGCCGATAAAGAAAGGCCTTTATCCTCCGGCGTTGATTTGCTTTCGGATCCCTTTTTTTTCTGTTTCCTCCTGGGACGTTTTTATTCAATATGTGTCACAAGTGACATTGTTCTTCCATGCGGCCTGCTTCTAGAGAGGGACAGGAGAATACGTGTGCGAGAAAGTGAGTGAGGCAGGAATGGAGGGAGGGAGTGGGCCCGCAGCGACGTGGATCTGAAAGGCCGACAAGCTTGGGTCTGGGGTCCCCAGTGGCTCCGAGCTCCCGTCTCCAGTAGCTGTGTTCCTGCTCACCGCCTCAGCCTTTTGTCTGCCGTCCTTGGCAGGCCTGCAAAGAGCCCCAGTCCCCTCTGTGTCATTCAAGGGGATAGAATAAGACATTGTCTTCATTAAGCAGGCCTTGTTTTAGGGCTCTGGGCCCTGAGACGGGGGCGAGGGTTCTGGCTGAGGGGGAAAGGGGGCTGGCAGATGAAGGGGGGGCACCGGNNNCGAACAGGGGGGTGGGGGGGTAGCCGAACAGAATTTTCAAGTGAGAGACTCTTTGTTGGCTTCTGTTTCATGGTTTGTTACTGTGGAGATTCATATTCAAATGGGCCGAAGGCTGTGAATCGGCCCTTCGCACATTCTCAGGCACCCCGGACGCTCGTGATTGTAGCTAATTACAATGACGGATGAAATCCCGAAAGAGCCGTCTCAATCAGATTGGCGGTCATGCGTGAAGAGGCGCGGGGCCCGGCCAGCGGAGGGGCAGGCTGTTCCAGAGGGCTGCCAAGGAACGGGCAAACGGGGGAGGGGGCTAGGGAAACACGTCGCTCGCCAGGATGACCTCAGATTAATCACCGGAGACCGGCGGTTCACACTGCCCACCCCCCAACCTGAGTGCTGGGGGCTCAGCTTCCTCACCAATGAAAGTGCTGCTCTGCCCTCGGCATGTTTCTCACGGCCGATGACATATCGGAACAACGTGGTGGGGGGAGAAAAAACATCCACAGTGTGCAGTTTCCCAAGGCTGAGGCTGTCCAGCCGTGGATAGCGTGGTCATCTTGGTGATAAAGAGAAACAGAGAGTTTTTGTGTGCCTGAGGTGCCCGTGTGAGGGAACAGCCCCCGAATTGTGGATATTGAAGGTTACAGAGAGGTTGATGGTGGATGCAGTGTGATGATGTGGGCCTGGGAACGAAGTGTGGATTCTCTCTGTGTTTTGCCAAAAGAACATGGAGACACCCCCCCCCCCCCACCTCATTTGACAAGGGGACCACAGTAACCCTTTCAGTGTGTGGCACTGCCAAATAAGTGCCCATAAGAATCCACGGGTCAGCTGTTGGACAGTCAGTAGGCACATGGAAATATCATGTCAAAACGTTTCTGAAATGTCAGCTTCCTGATCTTAAAAAAAAGCAAATGCAATTTCTATGATTTGAGCGCATGGACTGAAAGCCGTATCGGGGTGGGAAGAAATGTGAAAAACATTTACCGCGCATCTTAGTGGTGGAAATGGGCACGCATTTAAAAAGAGCTTTGTGGAAAGTGGCACTTTCTCCGGTGACTAAACTAACCCAATCAGGGGAAATCGCTTAGTGTGGCTCTGCACGGAAGCTCTTTGCACGTGTTGTCACATGGAACTGCACCGAGCAGGCGGCCTGTCGGCCCGTCATGCGCAAAATGAGAAAATGCTGCATCTGCACTTCCTGTCCAGAGTGCAAATGCATCCTAAAATGTTACAGTAGGGTTTGTGTTTTAGTCTCCCCTTCAGAAGGATTAGGGTTCAGTGTTTATGAGAGAGAAGAACCGTAAAAATGCCAGTGACAATAAAGGGGGTGCTGACCCCGCACCCCCCCATGGCCCATCTGTCTTTCACAGCCTCATATTTGCTTAGGACACCCTGTGCTCATGCTGTTTTTTTCTGAAGGAGGGGTCACACGTATATTGAAGTCACTTGTGGAAAAAAGGAAGTCTTTTTTTAATGAAGTCAAGCTCGTGTGTGACTCTAAGTGGGCGGGGGCTCTGCCATAGCTATTTAGCTACAGCTCTGTCCACATGGGGGCAGTGCTTCGCCCCCTCCCGCATGGAATCGTACCCCCGCTGACCCGGGGATGACATCAAGGCCCTATGGATTCCCCAGTCTGCAATGTTTGTCACAAAAAAAATAGTAATGATAAATAACTGTGCATCACCTGTAAATTGTTTCAGGATGGATGCCGGTATCCAAGAGTAAAGATAAAGATGGCGAATGAGCAGCTCGAATCAAATGGACCCCAGAAGAGAGCTGGTCTTGGATAGATGTGCACTGCTGAGAAGGTGACTGTCGGGCCAGTCTGCTACGCCTCTGGATGTCAGCCCTCCCGGAAGGGAGAGAAAAAAATATGGCAAATTCCGGCCATTTTGCCGCGTTCGTCACATCAGATCTCAGCACAGTCGCTGCGATTCTCTCTACCTGCCCTTACCGCCCAGCAGATGCACGCTGCCTTGTTGACCTGGAGTGCCAGGGGTGCCGCAAAGAGCCACACCAAGCTGAGACAATCCTTGGAAAATAAAGCGGACCCCCGCCTCACTTTTTAACACTACTGACCGTGATCTCACAAACACTTATAGTAAAAAAGAACGCTTCGTATAAGACAAGAAGAACCCATTATATAGGATGCTGCCTTAAAGGATGGACAGATCCGCCTCTGTCACGTTACATGGCACTGCACCTTTGGGGGAGGATTTTAGGGGGGTGACAAACACAGTGCAGTGCGACATGCAGCTCTGAACGCCACACATATGTGCAACAGAGCAAATAAAAGCACCAATCTTGTTTGCATGCTGTCAGTACATTGTAAATTTACACTGAACGCCACAGGTACTAAGTGATAACCCTCAAGGGGGGGGGGGGGGGGGGGCGGTGGGGCCCGGCAAAAATAAACCCGCAAATGGACCACACAAAAAAAAGCACAAAAAAAAAGAGGGAAAAACAAAAAACG
>JAODLD010000120.1:989155-1000471 GCA_026781065.1 Mormyrops boulengeri
ATGTCCCGCCATGTCTCCTACAGCATGGGCGTGTGTATACGTGTGTGTGTGTGTGTGTGTGTGTGTGTGTGTGTGTGGAGCTTTCTTATGGGAATATGACGGGCCTACTGTGTGGCTCAGTGTCTGTGTCTGAAGGAGAGCAGGATGGGATATATGAAAAGAAGCACTCTGATGTTTATGTTTTCATACATATACAAACAGCAAATAAAAGCATTATTTTAGTGGTTCTCTATTAAAATATCTACAGTGGCCACAGTGCCAGATCACCCAGGCTTCATGAAGAGCACCAGGCAGGGCGGTGGTTTGGGACTCCGACTGGTGACCTGAAGGACACCGCTGAAATCCCACGAGCCTCTTCTTCGGCATCTCTTAGTGAGACGCATGAACCGTAAGACATGCAGCCATTAAAACACTACTTTTGATAAAAGTGCTACATGGGCTGAAGTATATAACAATATTTCTCACTTTAAACAGTTATTACATAATTTTTTTTATATGTATCTCTCCTCGTCCACCCTGACAATAAGACGCATGTTCCAAATTAAATCCCCCATCCTTGGGTGTGGCGGTAATGAAAGGTTTCGCGATTCTGCATATTTAGGGACAAACTGTGCCACGTGTTACACGCGCTGCTATTTTTTCAGTTAATTGTGCCACTTTTCTCATGGTACACTAGTTTAATTTAGGCGGTCTGATTGATTTCGGTGTAGTGCGGACTCCCAAATCCCCACCCTCTGCTCCTGTCTGACGAGTGGAGCAAACAGGACGAGGCAGAGAGACGCAGCGGCCCTCTTTCTGCAGCCGTTCACACCCCCTCCTCGTATCTCCTAATGGCCCGGAAAGGTGTTAATGTGTTTTTTCAGTTAATTAACCAGTTCAATTATGGGTGCCGAGTCCTGACGGGGGGGGGGGGGGGGCTTTGTCCATCGGCAACAGGGATCCCCGGTGCTCTGGCACATGGCCCCACCTGCACCATCTTCCTGCAGCGATAAACAAAACGATCCACAAAAAAAAAACCCTGTCATCCTGAGGTCTAAAAGGTCTGATGGCAACCCCTGCAAGATGTTAGCTAAAATGCAAAGAGGAGTCCTTCTCCTCCATCTGGGTAACACGGAGCTTCATCTTAACTTGCGCCTGATCCAGGAGAAGACCCAAGGTGGGCGGCTAAGGAGCTTTTGTGTGTGGCACGCGGCAGTCGGCAACTCCTAACATGCATGAGTGAGTTTAGACGTGTATCACCCCCCCACACACACATACACACACACACATACACACGGCATTCTGGCCAGCCCGACCCAGGCTCGATACACAGGACTTCCGATGATTGCTCTTCGGAGCGGCTGCTTCATATCATTAGCAAGCATTACGGCTAAACAGCAGATCTGCGCGGCTAAATCTAAAAACAAGTGTGGCGCGCTGCGTTCGGCAAAGCTCGATTGCTTTCGATTCTCAGAAAGAAAAGGCAGTTTGATTAATTTTCAAGGCCCCCGCATTCATTAATTCTGTAGCTACAGGGAGACCTGGGTCTGTGTGTTCCAGACTTGAGTGTTTGCAAATGAGCATGTTACATTTTTGTATTTGTAATTTCCTTATGAAAACTGAATTAATCATGAATCTCTATGGAGGGCAATATTTTTTTGCAATATTAGCAGGTAAAATTATTATTTTTTCTTTAGTACAAGAACTGCAACTCCATCGTTCATCATTCTCCATCTCCCTTCACGTTCCCTGTCTAACTTTTGGTTGTATTTCTGCTTCTATGTCTCAGTTTTCCCTCCCCTCTCCTTCCTTTCCTCGAGATCCGCTATAAAACTTTGCAGAGTTTTATTTCGTTGTTTTTGCCTGGTTTCTGCGGCTGTTTTTTTAATGACATTTTAGCGCTTTTCTTTGCACTAATTCAACCCTGTAAAAAAGAAAAATCTAGATAATGCCTTCATTTCTATTTACACAGTACGCGAGTGTCATATTCCCATTCACATTCATAAGGCAGAAATTGATGTCAACCCTGCCTAGAGGAAGAGTTTATTCATGTTGCCTGCTATCAGATTTCTTCTCAGATTGGTGTTGATCGATCGCAGGTCTTCATACAGGGACGACGCTCTCCCTGACAGCCACTTGCGGACGGATCAGAATTCCATCACTATAAATAGAGAGTGACTGCAAAGAAAAGCTGAGAGATTCTCATTTACTTTCAAGCTTCACTTATAGCCACAACTTGGTAGAAGTTTTATCGGACGGAGGTGTAAGACTGAGAGTTCACCTCTCTTACCGTGACCTCACTTTTGACCTTGCTATTCCCAGCAGGCCACACGCCTGTGTTTACACATTGGGCTTCATGTGAAATTCCAGTTGTGGCTAAATTGAGTTGGGAGGTAGCTGTGATATTTCTGAGGAGACATGTGAATGGTGTGCTGCGTGACGCACCGCTACAAACAGACGGAGGGCTCTCCTTTATATATCTCACAGCTCAATGGGATACTCACGCCAGGCCCTCAGCTTACACCTTGCTTACACATCGTTCCCAGCAGCCTTAAGTAGGTGGCATGTAAATGGAGCACATGCCTCAGGATGGAGGGCTTTTAAGCAAACACTCGGAAAGGAGAAATGGGTGGACCTCCATTGATGGGCAGCTAGATATGACCCCTTCTTATCTATCCCCCTCAGTGCCCTGAGTGCCACGAGGGGGTCTGACCTCCGGTTCAAGTGCGGAACCTCATTACTTCCCTTTTTGTAACCGGTGCTATAATTACTATATATCATTACCCATAATGCTGTGTGGCAGCAGGTTTATTTTCATATTTTCCCCACTGATAAAAATCCGAATGCTGCTGTTTATTCGACTGGCTGCTCGCGGCTCTATTTCCCCTGTGTTACGGTCTTTTGCGTTGATTGGAAGGCATTACCACTCATGATTGAGCTGTTTGGCACCTGCATGATCTTCTTCCACTTTCTCCTCTTTCAGCGGTTGTCACTCTGTGTAACGTATTTAAAGACCGCTCAGCGCTACCCACAGCAGGCCTCAAACACGTCTCTACGACGGCATATTTAACCGGAGCCATTCAGGGTTAAGTACCCTGTCTCCGCACTTTTTCGAAGACGGATCGTGTGTTTTTCCAGGCCGGCTCCGTTCTTCTCTGATCCGTAACAGCGGTTGCTCCTTCCTCCCCTGTTCCGCGCTCCAGACTCTGCGCATGTGCTCACCGGCAGCGTTGTGTAATTAATGAAGGTTTCTTTTAAATCGCGCGTCCCTCAAATGGCACAGACCTGGGGCGACGTCAGATTGCCAATTATAAAAAAAAAACAATTGCCAACACATCCTAATTCTCGTTAAGCTGCTCTGTGGTCTAATGAAAACATTGAGTCTTTTTTCTTTTCTTGTCTTTTCTTTTCGTTTTTTAGAAGAAACAGAAGAAAGATATAAATGCAGAAACCGTTCATTTGCATCTTCTGGTCAACACAAGCCATTCGTTTGCATCTCCTGGTCAGTGCAAACCATATGTTTGCTTCTTCTGGTCAACACACCCTCGCCACAAGTTCTTCAAATGGATTTAAAGTTTGAACAGACTGACATAGAGAATTGAAATTAAAATAGGTTGTAGTGATCCGACTCTTGCAAGAAAGTTATCGAACCGAGCCGGTCACGGTCTGGTACCGGTCGACCCCGATGTCTCGCTTGGCCATCTCACACAAAGGGGACCTTCTCATCATCAACTTGTGCTTGTCCTGCTGACTCTAGGAAAAATTTGAGGAACAAACTGTAACAATCAACAAAGAAGGGCGTATAAAGCGACATTTGTCCTTTGACTATGGTTGGGGGGGCTGGAATGACTTTGTGACCGTTTTGCATCACAATGCCCCTCCCTCATTCTGCCACATGGGACGTTTCCCTGTCCACATTTTTCAGGGGCGTCGTGATCGGCGGAGATGTGGAGAGGTCGCAAGGTCAGTCCAGTCGCAGCCTGATTGACTTTGTTTCTGTGCTTCAGGGTTGAAGTGGTGCGATTGTCTTGAATGTGGGGGCAGCAGGTAGGCCAGGGGATAAGGAGTGAGGCATGTGGCTGAAAACGTGCTGCCCTAAGGAGAGAGCCTGATGCGAGGAATAGGTGTGGAATTATGCGTAGATGTATGGATCAACATCATAAAAAATGCAGCGAAAAATGCGATGACAGCCAACCTCTGTCTCTGTCGTACCTGGAACTGTTTACATGTGATCAGCGTCCTAAACTGTGCTGTATGCCCATGCTGGCTTAGAATGGGTTTTGTTAAGGCCAACGTGGGAGTCCTTGCCTATATGCCCATAAAAGAGCTTTACTGGGAGGCTGCACTTAGAGCTGATTTCATCCGGCGCGTATGACGAGGCGTTCTAAAGCTCTGGATCCACGACCTTAAACGCGCACTGAATCATGCATAAGCCCCCCCCATCATAGAGGCATCCGGGGTGCCGCTGTCATGGAACAGGGAGCGGCGATGACGCACAGACCAGAGGGGAGCGCGGCTGCTGGGCAAAGGGGGGGGGGGAGGGGGGGTTGGGAGAGGCACCGGTCTGGGAAGCAGCCAATAGATGGGTCACATTCTGCTGCTCCCTCCATCTCTGGAGAGGGGTCTGGCCCACGTGTACTATCGCGGCATGACCTGCGTCTCCCAGCTCTGCGGACAGATGGGCCTTGCAGGTCGCATCTTAGCGGGGTGCAGACGCGCCTTCCACCAGCCCTTCGGGGAGCTAATTAAAACTTACGTCTTGGGTAATCCGTGCTCGGGTTCATTCTGAAATCCTGTGTCACAAATGTGCTGCCCGAACACGGATTATTTTTGCCTCTGTCACGGAATTGTGGCATTGTAAGTGCTTTCATAGGTTTCAGTTTAACTCCCTATTGGTGCGTGAGTGGCCACCCTCCCTGCCTTGTGAATCAATCAGGACAACAAGAGCTACTGTGGGAACATATGGGGGTACCCTGGGTGTCAGGCGGCAAATGGTTCCCAGAAGCTTCCCCAAGGTACCAGAGCTATTTTAGCTCACATTCTTGCTAAAATCATCAAATAATTATCAGCATTGGCTGAATGTGTCCTTGTTTCCCCCCATTTGAGGAAACGGCTGCTTTTGCGTGGCGTCTGGGTGTTTAAGCTGTGCCTGGCAAGTTTCTGTGCCCGACCGCGGAGGGAGCCCTCAGTGCTCGTCTGAAGAGGCCTTCATTAGGAGCCTCACCGTCGGCGATGGCACAAGTGGCGGTTTGCTCATCACTGGAATGGGCTCTAATTGGCAGAGACCTTGACCCCCAGATGAATCAAGCCACATGATCCACCCTTAAACTTGAACCTGCACTCCACCAGGGAAGCCATCGTGGGCCGGGAGGGTGATGAGTGGAACTGGTGTGAAAACTCCACTGGCAGTCAGCAAGTAGATGCGGAACTTTCCAGCCCCTCCTGTGATACATGTCTCTGACCCTCAGCAACACATATATGGTGGCAATTATAGATTTGTACTTCTGCAATTTGAGCCAACCACACCTTTGCTATCTACTCAGGCACAACAATTTCATAAACCGCTAAGAAAATGAGGCCAGTTCAATATCCCTCTCCTTCTCTCCATCTTGCTGGTGCTTTTCACTTTCTGTCTGTCTTCTTCCCTTTTCCTACTGCCCTCTCTCTTTCTCCACTCTTCTCCTCTCTTCCCCTCACCTTTTCTCACTGTGACCTCCTCCTCTTCATTCCTCTGATTCCCCAGTGCCCTGAGTAGATGTGTGTCTGTGTTAAACCACAGGATTAAATGCGTGTGGCTTTCTCATGGCCTTTAGGAAATATATGATCCGAGTTAATATTTTAGATTGAGTAAGAAGCTTGTTGGGGCATGCTTCTGACCTACTGATCTCAGGTCAGTTACACTCTGGTGTACAGGTACAGGGGGTGCACTCCCACACAGATGGTGTCCCTTTCAAACTGCTGTAATATCTAGTGGGAAAAAAAATACCCAAAATCTGCCAGCGTAATCAAGAAGTAAATTCTTGCTGACGACCGTTCAATAGATCACACTCTGCCACTGTTCTGCCTCCACCGGCTTCAGCTTCTTTGATTAACAGCCATCTGTTTCTAGTTTCGCTCCGTGACAAGGGCGGCAAGACCTTGAGGTTGTCATGTGGGAAGAAGGTGAAGCAATGGCCGATGGTTACTATAACCAAATATAGACCCCAGGATCCCTCCGGAGACAGCAGGATGACATTGACTACCACCATTAAGTTACAAGTGTCTGCATTTAGCTCGTGGGAGTTTTACTTACACAAAAATGTCCTGAGGGCAGAACAAAAAATTGGTGAGAAATAACCAGTCAGATTGTAGAAGACGTGGGTCCAAGCAACTAGAGGCAGAACTAATACATCCAAGTGATTGGTCCCGCCTCTTGTAGTTGCTTGGACACACCTCCTATACAATCTGATTGGCTGTTTCTCAGAACCTATCATTATTTTGTTCTGCCCTCAGAACAATTTTGTGTAAGTAAAAGTCCCATGAGCCTGCATTTACTCCCAAAATGCCATTTGTACTAGTATGCCATGGTAACTAAGACAGTAAAAAACATAAATTAATAAGGACTAAATGTGAAATAAAAAATGAAGGAACAATGGATCAAGGTGAAGTAAAAGCCTTGTAGGTCCATGAACTCATTGGCCTGTTCAGCCTATAATCAAACCTGTGTCTCTAAAGGTATACTCACACTTGGCCTGGTTGCCTTGTACCTGAGCAGGATTGTCCCATTCCACCACTGGTCTGCACTCACGTTGCATTCTGGCCCAAGCATGCTTTCATCATCACCGTGGGACTTTTTTGTGTTGAAGAAAACATAGGATGGAAAGCAATACTGCACAGTAGAATGGAATTCATGATTAATGTCCTAACTTTGTGGCTTGTTTGCAGTTGTTTTGGGCACAATGACACACAGATTTTTATTCATTCATACTGCACCTATAAGAAGACAAATAAACATTTTACCAGATATCTCAGAATTTTCTAGTGCAAACTAGTGTTGCACAGGATACTGGTACTGAAAAAGTATTGTGGTACCACAATTTTGAATGCTGTTTGCTATTACATTTCTTTAGTATCAGTACTAATTACACTATTACAGACATCGCTATGGCTAATATTGCTAATGCTAACCATGGAATCAGAACCATGGACTCAATATGTCTGAACCACTGACGAAACTCAGTTATACCCCATGTCAGAATTGCACGCATCATGCTATATAAAATACAAAAATGTCAGCTAGTTAAATATGATCTCCCTACTTCAAGTCAGTGATTTATGTAAGGGATTTTATAATATGGCAAACGTTGCTACGTTAGCTACGTTAACATCATAATGTGCTACACGGGAAGTTGTTTTTTTAAAGTTTATTGAGCAGATGAACGGAAGAAAGCAGAAGAAATTGCTGTAGTCTTTATGGGCGCTGATATTATCTGTAATAAAAAGATGTGATGTGTACAGTGTATCAGATCCATTTCTTCCAGGTTTGGTTCATGTATATGCACATGTGTGTGTCAGTGTGTCATTGAAGTCATGTCTGTGTTCCATACTTGGATATGGTTAGCGATCACACTACATGTGTACCATGACCGAATCTGAGTAACTGCGCTCTGCCCCACCTCATCAAGTGGGCCAGGGTACGATTAAGCATACTGCACCCAGGCATGGTATGGAGTGACCACACTAGTTAAACGAACTGGACTTTGGCACGGTACAGATCAGCTAGTGTGAGCGCACCCTAACTTCATCTCCTTCTGTTTACTCTCCTCCCTGATCTCATTCACTTTCTCTTTGCCCCACCAAGTCTCTTGTCCTTGTTCCCACCCACTCCTCTATCTCCACCATCTCGAAACTCTTCTCTTACTGTGGTAGCCTCCCATCTTCTCCCATCCCTCCATCTCCCTCGGACCGCCCCTCTCCTGTAACTGCTGCCGTGATCTTAGACACCTGGTGCGTTATATTATCCAACACACTTTGTGAGTCCCCTATAAATCTACCGCAGTATTAGCTATATATCTGACATGCTCTGTCTCGGTCTCAGGGGGGTGCTGCTTCCTCGGAATGTCAGTGACGTTGGATGATTTACCCAGAACGATGGCAGCATAGGATCTACGCCCCAATTCTGGCCACTATCCAGGGAACCTGGACTCTTAGGGGTTTTAACGACATGAAGGACGATAAATGTCGGCTGCAGGAGTGCCAGGGAATCTGATGTGTGTCCCAAGCAAACGGGACGCACACACTGATACCGGCGCTGTCTTCACTCCTACAGCCCTTAGCTCACCGATCGAAAGTGGTATTTTATCATGAAAGTATGAGGCAGGCAGCCACGAGTCTCTGCATGAACGCATGCTATGGGACTCAGCTTTAGTACTGGGACCTAGCCAGTCAAAACCTCACGGTTTCTGCATTGGCTGAATGTTGCCTGCACCCCTGGGCGGGGGTGGGGAACACTGGGTGACGGTGTCTGCAGGTGTTGGGGGGGGGTCATTCTTCTGTTAGCTGTTGATCCAGTTTGATGCCGTCCTAATTACAAGTTCCCTAAAGCAATAAGGAAGGGACAAAGTAAGCACCGGCACGCGTCTGTGGGACAGGCATCCTCGCCACTGCCCTAAGGGTAAGTTCTGTTTAGGTTCTAGTTTTAAGTCAGTCAGCTGTCAGTCTTAGTGGGTGTCTTAATGCAGAGGCTAATTCACCAGGGTTCTCTATAAGTGGATCGTGGGGGAAAAAAATTATCGTTCTCTTAACTTGGGAAGTTCTCTTCTCCCACAGAGAGCCCCAGGGGATCTTGGGTGTCTACAAGACCCAAGAAAGGGGTGAGGCCAAGGAGGGCAGGGAAACTTGAAACTGAAATCCAAAGCATGGAAGTGCTCCTGTCCCTTGACAAAACTTGAAAATTGTCCATTGGAGGTGGAAAGAATTGAGAAAGTGCTCTCTTCGAGTGTTCTGTGGAGGCAGCATTTGAAGCTCCATAATTGGTCTTCACCAAAGGGAAGGAGGACACAGAGGTGATGAATACCTGCCATGTAAAGGGTCTTTTATAGAGGCCCAAGTGCTACACATGCTGTTATTAGCCGAGTGATCGCACCTCCTGATGCTCTTTGATGTAAGGGGTGGGCAGATCCATGTGAATCAGCTAGTGCTCAGTCTCTAGCGTGCCTCAAAATCACGTTGTAAAAAACAGTGATAACGCCTGCTTTGTCATATTGTCGGTGCAGAGGGGAAGTTGACGTTTCCTCGAATGCACAAATTCCATCACCGTGCCACTGAATGTTTTCGTTGTTTGTTTGCATTTTGAATGCCTTGTTATTTTATACAAAAAAGTCATATTGCCCTGAGGAAAATAATAAAT
Source organism: Mormyrops boulengeri (assembly GCA_026781065.1). NCBI lineage: Eukaryota > Metazoa > Chordata > Actinopteri > Osteoglossiformes > Mormyridae > Mormyrops > Mormyrops boulengeri. The sequence continues at coordinate 998,523 of JAODLD010000120.1, forward strand.
CTTACCATTAACAACATCAGTTATCAAAGTCAATAAAAGTGAATGTTGTGTGGGAAAAACAAATTGCACAGGCTATAAAGCTGGAAAAATTTGCTTTGGGAGGTTGTGGCGCCAGCTCATCATTGGTTATGCTTTTGCAATAATACCTGAAAATGATTTTTCTGGGGCTGTTTTGAGCGAAAGATGATGTGGAACAAAGAGTAATACAAGGAACTTAGAAATTCATCAGATTTTCCTTTTGCTGGGTTTCACGAAGTCCAAACGGTACCCCCATAAATACCAGCTATGCTCATACATCTTTCTCCTTTTTTTATTTATCATCAGGAAAGGGAAAGACGAGGAACGGAAGGAAGGCCTACAATCTATGGAGAAGACCTCTGTGACTCTAAACGCCTGCTGCCTTTCTGCACCAGTTCAGCACAGCTAACTGAAAACCCCACAGAGGCAGCCTGCGAATCCCATAGCCCATTCATTGCCAGTGCTGTACCAGAGCTGGCTGGGGCTATTATTTTAAAAAGCAAATAGCATGCTATCGCTAACAGAGGCTTGTTTAGTAAGTCTTGCTCTCTGTATCTCTCATAACTGTTGAGCTACACACCTAAAGTGATTATATTTGCCTTCAACACTTCTAAAAAGCAGTATAGACAGTTTGGGGACAGAAATTACCACATGCAAAACGTTCCTAAATATTTAAACATCAGTATACATTTTTTTTTTGAATATTAAAATGCATGTAATATTTTTATACTACTTCTGTTTATTGTTTCCTTAACAGAACATTGTCAGCTCCATTGATCCACAGTGTTGTGAGAACAGCATTGTTATGTAACAAGAGCAGATCATCCCCCAGACGCTGATACGCTGCTGAGTCTCGATTTCCCCGCCGACGACGTTTCACTGTTCCAACAACTGTTAGAAAATGTCAGGAGCCCAGCGCTGGCTCACCGTCTAAATACCGCTTCCTGGGAATGGCGGCGCCTGTGCCGTGAAGGCGCCACAGAGATAACACAGTGAGACGTGGCTGGCGTGTCATTAGGCTAATCCTCATTAAACTCCCCATGGTCCCGGGAGACTGTCGGGAGAGCTGTGATTGGAGGACACTGCCTAGGACTATGAACAGCTGGTGTAGACTGCCCCACCCCTGCTTAGCTTTTCCACAAACAGTATTGGGCGTGGGTGGCACAAACTAACGAGCAACCGCGTGTTAATTGGCTTACCAGGAATCCACCAAGCCATGCCTACCCTGTTGGGCACGCAGCACTGAACGGGCGTATGACGAAAGTATGAGTCATGTGACATCTGCACCTGCCACTCTGCCCTCCTCAATTTATGGATTAGTAAGGAAAGACGATTCTTCGTTTGGACAGAAGTCATCTCTAGACACAATGGCTAAACCATCCCTAGGAGGAGTCAAGTTCAGTTAAGTTCAGAGTAAAGCTTGGGCATGCTCACATGATGTGGGTCAGACTTGGCGGATGGCTAAGGAAGAAGACTCTGCTCAGTTTGAAACTAGAACCCCTGGTGTCATAGTGAGGTGGGCCCATGACCTGATCGGCTCTGGGCTGGGAGGTGGGCTGGGGTGGGGGGTCTCACAGGGATACCAGACTGGCGGGATTACCGGGGGAATGCGTGGCAGCGGCCTCAGGGAGCCCATTCTCCCTGCTCCGCTGCACCTGTTGAGTCCTTCATTCAGGCAGTGGGGGGCTGCTGTGGCCCACTTTAAAGGTACCAGCTCTAACAGGAGGGGCAAGAGCATGGGGGTGAGAAAATGCCCCATAGCTGGCCCTCCCCCTGCCCAAGTGGGATCAGTCCAACCTGTGGTACATTCACCCCACCGTAACCCCTAGCAAAAACCCACTTTCCGCTTCCCCGCCACAGTGGGCGTCTCGGGGGGGCCGGGGGGGGGGGGGGGGGGGGGGGGGGGGGGGGGGGGGGGGGGGGGGGGGGGG
>JAODLD010000120.1:1000571-1016033 GCA_026781065.1 Mormyrops boulengeri
GCCCCCCCCCCCAACAGGAAACAAGAAAGCAAAAGTTTCCAGTCTCGACATAACACGCAACGATGGAAAGACAGAGCATGAGAGTATGCTTACCAGGGTCATTTTTTCCTGTTATCATTCTGACAGACCTCAATGGTGGAATTACGCGGGATAACGTGGTACTGGTGCGCTTGGCCCCTACCTAATGAAAGGAACATGGCATATACACCCTGGGTGAAAGCTTGCACAAAATAACTGTCGGAAAATGCCGGAAATCTCACTCATCGTGAAAGCAGTAAGTGGATTTACAATATGAAGGAGAAAGGAACTTCGGGCCATGAAAAGCGTGGATAAAGTAAACATGGATACTCAGCGACACGGGAATAGCACAACTCTCTGACAGGACACCAAGACATCATTCATATCATAACAACTAACCCCAGTAAACTGTCAAGCATGGTGTAATTGTTGTCATTTAAATGTACTGCCCCCATTCCCAAGCCCCTCTATCTATGATGTCATATCCTCAGACAAGAAGTGCTCGATGACACTCAGAAAATAGGCTACCTCCCCCCCCGAACTGATGAATTCAGTGGCAATAAAGCTTAAATATGAGACTGCTCATCGACAAATCATCCGCGGCAATAGGACATGGTTGTCCGGATGCATTCCGGCAGAGATTTCCACTCTGGAGAGCCAGGACAGCTGACATCGGTGGGTTTACTGTGGATCGGCTGCCGTCGTATCGCACTTTCGGCTACGGACAGAGAGTTTCTCTTTCTGTGGCAAAGGGACAGTTTTTTCAGCACCTTTGTACTGCTCTTTGAAAGTCACTATTGTGGCAATGCCTCCGCTGGGGAAGTTGGCTAATTGTCTTTGTGTCACTCTGCTCTGCCCCTGTGAGTCACAAAGATGCCCTGTGTTCCTCCCACAGTGAACAATCCCCCCCACTGTTCACTGCGGCCTCTGGTGTCACCGTTCACTGCCGCCATGAACGCTCTCGTGCAGACGCTGGCGCATTCGTCCACCAGGCACGCGCACATGCATGCAAGAATCTGCATTAAACTGCTTATCACTGCAGACTCACACAAAACCACCCATACAGTCATGAATATATGAATGGCCTATCGTGAACATGCACGCAAAACAATTCACATGGTCACAGACACAGAACCGCACACACAGAAATGAGTGTGCACACACGTTTAGCCAGAGAGCCTCAAACACACACCCACACACACAAAAGCACATGTACACACACACACGTTTAGTTAGAGGGCCACAAGCACACCCATGCACATGAGTTTAGCTAAAGAGTAACAAACACATTCACTCACAGACCCATAAACACTGACTTGTGGTTGAAAAGTCACTGTGTCTTAGTAGGGAGCAAGAGTACCTTCCTGGCATCGAAGAGTGGGTGAGGAATGAGTTTGGTTATTATTTTCTTCTGTGTCCCAGGACATTTTTCAGCCCAGTGCTGTTCAGAATGCTGTTTATCTGCAACAAAGGCTGCCACTTACGGGATCAGGATCAAAGACAGAGGGCCTGCCCCCTCCTGCAACCTACTGAAATTTCAGTTCCATCAAGAAACACACAAGATACACCGAAAGCGAAACGCACCCAGGTGGAGGCGCTTGGCGGACTCGCTGGGGATATTCTTCCTCAAGCTCAGCACCGTCCGTTTGAATACCTGCACAAATCTGACAGGCACACTGTCTACTAAATATTACATGCGAGATGACATGTTAAATAGGATTACGGCTCCAGTACTTGGAGAAAATTACTCCAGTTGTTCCAGTTTACCCTGAAGATGCTATTAATCATTATTTAAAACAAATCCATCAAGTGGCAAGTGAACAAACAAATCTAAATGATAATAACAGAGGCTGACTGGAGCGGAGCGGAGCGGCTGAGGCCCAGCTCAGCAGAGCAGTAAACGCTGATGAATTCCAATTCATTCACTGTCAGTTTTATGCTCCAGCAGTACAGAGCCCCAGCTACAGCTAATGCAGACACCGAGAATGGCTCCCGTGTAGCACGCATACTTGGATCTCAGAATCTCTGCACTGTTTCTGTCTCTGACATGGAAGTATCCAGGAGAACAGAGGCACAAAGGGCAGCCACTGCTCTCCCAACACCCATAAGTCCTAATGGTGCAGGTCCAGCCTGTTGTCAACTAGAAGCTCTGAGTCCTTGCACCGTGGACACTCAGGAGTACAGTGTCCCAGCTGTGCAGAACTCTCAGCGCCTGGTACAGCATCCTAGTAACGCAGCATCCTGACTGCATAGCGCCCATCAGTGAGGAGTCCCAAAAGCGTAGGTGCAGTGGTACCAGCCCCTCCCAAGCGGGGGCGGGTTTCCAGCCCGAAAACCTTGTAACACCCAGGAGTCCCAGCTACCTCTGGGCGTGGCAATACATGATGTCATATCTCCTTTATAATGGAGTCATTAAGTCAGCTGGGAATAGGGTGTTCGGTGGAAGAGTCAGTCTTAGTCATTTTGATTGTTAAAGTCCTGTCATCTTACTTCTGAACGGCGAGGTATGCTGAGCTCTCTACCACACCTCCCTGTTTTTGTCGGCAGTCATAATCAGCCTAAAATGAATCCACAGAAAGGCAGCACCGAGGGACATGTGACCCACACAGGCTATGCGCGGCTGCAGTCGCCCGCTTACTCCTGATGCGAGCAACAGTGGCTGCATTGATTTGTAATTCTGACAAATCTCATTAAACCGTTAGAAATGCGTGAGTTCAATTTGGCAGCGTCGGATCAAAGTCTGAAGCCAATGTGACCCTCAGGATTCCATGTGATCTTGAGAGGATGTGCCTGACAAAAGAGGCCTCAAAGCAGTCCCCCTCACTCCATCTATCTATCCACTGTGCTCTTACATTACAATATTCCATACAACACAGGGCTTACATCTACCTCATGCAATGATCTGTAGAGGCATGGCTCAAAATACAGATTTATATGAGATCCCATGACCTATTTCTTTGGAACTTGTCAGATGAAGCTGAATGATTCACACCAAGAGTCTGGCGGAAAGGTCTAGGTCCGCCGTTTACAACACGAATACAGTGGGGCTACATTGTGGACAGTGCTCCTCTCTCTGCCAGCCCCTTGTACTGGAGCAGTAATGAAATGCAGGCTGTCCTCGCAGGGCTCTGTTAATTACTTCTCTATTTATTTAGCGGATCTGTCGGCGGGGGCTGTCCTCTACCAGCGGATTGTCTGACTCCCCTGTTAAATAGCCCACATTCCGATCCTCTGATGCGGAAACTAACAAGAGTTCCGCTTTCATCTCAACTGCGCATCAAATTAGCACCCAACAGATTCCTGATATAAAGAAGCTGGTTACCAAAAAAAGGAAAAGAAAAAACTACATCAATAAATAAATAACCTGGATACAGAGCGACTGTGATGGACGTGTAACAGGGTGGTTTCCCTGTCGCAAGAGTGTTCTTGAGTCTGACCCAAATTCTGCTGCAGCTGTAATCTGATAACATCCAACAACATAAAACCACAAGGATGGGAATCGCATCCATGTTAAACTGATTTTATGTCAGTTTTATTGTAGACGTTACTGTTACTGATCGGCCACATCCTTCCACGGGAGTGTTCTTGACACTAGCAATACAGGGCAAGGCGTGTCCCAAGGTGTCAGTATCTGGAAAGTCTATTTGGGAGATTCTATCTGTGGTGTTGGGGCTCCCAAGCAACGTGTTGCCTGGAGCCCAAGAAAAGATAAAAAAAGATCTTAGTGCTATTCAAAGAAGAGCTTGTATTGTTCACTGGTAACACCAAAAAGCCGTATACTGTACTTTAATCTAACAAAGAATAAATTAAAAATGATCTATCACCACTAATCTGCCACATAGTATCTAATACCCTCAACAGATAGGGTCAGGACACCGTTGCTTTTGTTTACTCAACCAGCTAATTCTGGTCCCCGAAGAAATGCTATATTGATATTTTCCCTATTCACTGGGGCAACTGATTTTGCTAAACTGCCCCAATCTGTATGTTACTTTGATACTTACCTGTATGAAGGGGCAACGCACAAAACTATAAAAGGTATCCGTTGCAATGGCTAAGGCAGCTGGGTGATTAACAGCAGTAATAAACACTGAGACGGTGCTGGTGATTCTGCAGGACCACAAGGCTGAGTTACTCTGGTCTGGGGGTCCGTTGCCATAGAGAGGGCTCAACCTTAGGCCCCCCTGAACCAAAGTGGTTCACCCGGCCAGATCTGGTTTCATAAGTTTATAGGCTGCTTTTATTTTGGGCTCTGTGGCATGTGGGTCAGGGTGCCGTCTCTGTGAGAGCTGGACAGAGTGAGAAATAGATGGATTGAGAAGACGAGCGACCAAAAGAGAGAGAGAGAGAGAGAGAGAGAGAAAGAGAGAGACGGGGTGTGCTTTCTTTGCCTGGTTTCGGAGTCTGAGTGTGCAGGCATGCATTCATTAACGTAATTCCTCCTCTTTCAATAAGAGCACCGTCACAGAGCCCAGGAGACAGGGTCCCATAAAAACAGACCCTACCCAGCAGTACCTTCAGCTAGGGGCTGGACGGAGGGCTCCGGGCAAACCGCGTCCAAGCCCATCTGCATGAGAATGGCCCCCAGTGGCTACAAAGGGATGAAAAGGTGCTAGGGAAGCCGGGGACAAGCCCTTCCTGTTCTCGGGGGCCGTTTATTTCAGCCGTTTTGTGGCCAGCTTTGCACATTCTTCTCTGCTTTGTCGAGCATGTTTTCAAGCTTTGCCTGTTTAGTTTTACCGTAATGGGAAACGAGTGAAAAGGGACATCAAACAGAAGGGAGCGACTGTTTCCACGATATTCGTAGCCATTTGGTGTCTACAGGCTCCTAAGGAAGTAGCAGCAAGATTGCTAAGTTCTGGACCAATTAACCCGAACGTATACTTCAGAAGAATATGCTCCAGTAACTAAATTTTGCTTTATCTGTGTTTTTTTTTAATGTAAAGTAACCATGTCATTTTAACAAGAGGAATTGTAAAGCTACATGTATCTATACAATTTTTCTTCAAAGTTACGATTACTCCTTTTCGCTGTTTATCGGCCATGCTGATACATGTTTGCGTTTATATATTTCCTTGATAACAGGACTTTAATGACCGTATTGACAATGATGATTACGCAGTGTAACTCATAAGTAATCACTCCTCTTGTGAAATAGAGCCATTTTACTCTTTACCAAAATAACCACATAACTAAGGATATTTTTTCCGTTGAATATACCAGTTCATCTAGGTCAACAGCATGGAACTGTACGCCCGCAAGGGACACGCAAAAACTTGACTCTATCGCAAGTCCCGCAATTGCACCTCGTAACATCGCAATGTTAACAGTGCGCCTCTGACCCAAAGCACTAATCATACACTGTAATTGCTCATTCATTCATTCATTTTACCGCAAAAAAAAATTATGCGGAAATTTCACATGAACCACTTATAACGCAGTTACGCAGATCGCATTTCATAAAAGGGATTCTAATCGATCTAAAATAAAGATTAATTAATTAGGAAACAATACAACATTGATCAATTCTTATGAGAGATTGTTAATTGTAGTGGTTATTTCTCATTAAGGGATAGTCACCTAGAACCTTGAAAAAAAAATCTAATTTTCTTTTATGTAAATAAAATCTCGGGATATACATCGAATTTATTTGTTGTAATACATCTGCTCCATAGGGTAAAGGTGAAAGCTGCAAATTTTCCCTTTAAACGAAGTAGGGAGGCTAACAAACAAAGGCTAATCAGTTGTCTATATAGAGATCTCACTCCTTATGTACGCAAGTCTTCCACATCACGTGTCTGGTACTTAACTTTGCCCTACTGCTGAAAATACAGACTTAACTGTATAACGACTTAACATACAGTATCTTGCAGTCGTTTACCCACGGTGCTACACAAATGTGCTTATATTTAACGGAACGGCAATCTTAATGTCTCACAGCTAATTCTAGTTTTGTTCGCCTGCTTTCACTTTCATAATAAACAATCTCAGAGTCCTCCCAGTAGACCTCCAAAACAAACACACATAAAATCATAAATATCAGAGAATTGTGAAATCTCTTAACTACAGAAGCCTAATGGACTACCTGGCATATGTAGGTCCCATAGTACACTGTTGAGATTATCCTTCTAAACACTTAAACACATAAAAGCCCAGCAAACAACAACAGTATAATCTCCTATCAATCCATGGCGTCTTCATGCTGCTAAACCTGCTCCTGCACTCAGAAAAAAGGCACCAGTATGTACCTTACAAGTCTGTACCTTTTAAGGTACAGAAACGGACTCTCCAAGGTACAAACAACATTAATGTACCTGCAATGGTACAAAAATGTTACTGATAGTCCATTTCTGTACTTTAAAGGTACAATTACCTACAAGTAGGGGAACAACTGGTAGACCCTTGAGGGTACAGCCCCAGTGACAAGCAAAGGTACAAATTGGTGCTCTTTTTTCTGAGAGTGTGATGACCTCAAATTTGCACCTGAATTGGGTAAAAGGATGTGTTTTCCTCATTAAGGACCACTACTGTGACAAGTGACACGGGCTGCACTATACAAACAGGGGGGAGGACCCCCAGTGTGCCATGTTTGGGTAAAAGTGCACGTGACTTGGTTCTGATCACTGCAATTTCTGTAAGGCATCCACCCCATTTTGCTATGAACCTGACTGCTCATGATACAGTTCCCATCTCTAAGAACATCCTGCGTCTGATGTTAGCCTAAGGGCTATTGATCTTGCATGGCCAGCTCAAGCAGGCTGTTGGTATAGCCTCCGGAGCTGTCCCACCTGGACTGATCCCTCTCCCACCTGTATGGTTTTGCTGCCAATACTCTCCGCTCGTCCCGTCCTAATCCCTACCACCCTAATGGCTCACTGTCATGGTGCCCCTCTGGCCATCTGTCTCTACTGACGGTCCACATTCATTTCAAAAACTGGAGCTAGGCTGAAAGGCCGGCACACTTCCCAGAGCCCCGCCTATGCTCCTCTGGGGCCACAAGCACAGAGCAGCCTGTCTCCTCATTTGCTGTTTCCCTTTCCTCCTTATATTTGTCCCAAGCCACTGAATTAGGTACCGGTCAGCTCTTGGGTGATGGAATCATTCATTTGCCGCATCCCATATCACCTGCCATTCCCACCACTTGCAAATCTTCCTATGATGTTTACTGATTTGGGCGAAGAACCTGAGCTTTAATTTGCAATTATTATGAGCGATCTGATGGTACTTAATTAGAATGCTTCATTAGTTTAAAGTTTTCTTAAAAGGGTCAAGAACATTCAATTCTCCTGGCTGCTGTTTACTGTTCGATAAAGCTGTGCATGAATAAGCAACAAGTCATAAAGCCAACAAAAAAGTATTATCCAGACTCATTCGCTGCGGTTGTCTCTAAACTCGGTCTGCCAGAAGACCGATTTCCACTTCCCACACCAGATGAAGCAACCCTCCGTAACTTCATGCATTATCAAATACCCCGGGAGTGTTTTACTTAAAGTGACGTCTCATTTTCAAAGCAAGAACGAATAGTGACGAATCCTATTATAAACAATGCTTGAACGACGCGTAGACTTCTGTCAGAACTTTTATTATTGCGGATCTCTTTAACGAAAAAGTTTCGCTGTTTTTTTTTAAGAAAGAAAAAAACGAAAGCATACAAAATTCTGATAGACGCCCCGATCGCAGGTAATTCTCTCTACCGCGTATCCCCGGACTTTCAGCGCCGTGAGACGACATGTGTACGGAAGTTTTTTTTGAATATGTGAATGTGTGTGTCTATGTGTGAGTGTGTATGCGTGTGTGCGCGTCCCTCCTCCCACACTCGGCTGCAGAGCTGTACAGATGATCATGTGCTTCGAGCCCAGGCGAAGCAAAGCGAGACAGTTGTTAGAGACCGAGAAGCCAGCTTTCATTGAAAAGCTCCGTTATCGAGAGCGAGAGATCGGGGAGATAGACATTTCCAGTACGCAGGCAGACAACACACACCGTAAGCCCTGGGGAACTCTAGGGGAAAAGGGACATTCAAAGGCCTTAAGACACACGGTGAGAAGAAGGAGAAGACAAATTTTATTGAAGAATAAAACATTAAAAACCTTGGGCACTCGGGAGTTTATTTTTCATTCTGACAAACTTGTGGGATTATAAAAGGGCACATTTAATAAGAAGACACTACCTCTTCCCCCTTTTTCGTTTTCTTTTTCTTTATTTTCTTTATTGTTTTTAATCTCCCCCTGGAACCGCTGACAAACGGAGGAACAGAATCGCAGCACTGTGCCTAAGAACTGATAGATCTACTGGGAGGCAGAACGGCTCTGCGTTGGCTGGGGCAGACAGGACAGCGAGTGGGAGAGACCCGTCGCTCGCGTTTTTACTCTATTTTTATATTCTATTTATTAATTTATACTACAAAGTATTTATTTTTTCCTTATTGATTTTATTTGGGGTTGCGTATTTTTTTGGAATATGGTTGGGGAAATGGAAACGAAGGAGAAGCCGAAGCCGACCCCAGACTATCTCATGCAGCTGATGAACGACAAGAAACTGATGAGCAGTCTGCCCAACTTCTGCGGGATTTTCAACCACCTCGAGCGACTGCTCGACGAAGGTAAATTACGATCGGTGCATGTGCGAGAAAATCAGGCGTGAGCAGAGGAGATATGATCGGGACGGAGGGGCATCACGAGCGGATTCACCGATTATTTAAAAACCTTTCTCCTCTTTCGCTTTCGTGCAGACGTATGTACAGGCAATGTGATATCTTCTGTTTAACCTATGTTTAGAGCGGTGATCGCTACGGACGCGTGACTTCTTCAAAACACTGGAAGCGGCTGTGTACACCTTCGTTTAATTGGCAAAAATAAATAAATAGCAAGTTTCATGCCGTGCTAAATTCTCGTGTTGACGGTTAAAGCAATGCAGGGCACTAACGCAAACCGCACGACGAAAAATGACCGTGGTTTCATTCGATAAACCACGTACTGAAAGGACAAATAACACATCTCCCGAAATAGTTCACGCAGTGCCTACATATGTATTTTAAAAAGATTTCTTAGAATATGGCTAAAAGGAATGCCGTATAAACATAATCACGTATTAATTAAAATGTCTATGTGCAAGTTAGCAAACAAATCTGATGCATATTTATCAAATACAATTAATAGCATTTCGGTCAGATATAATGTAGCTAGCGTATGTATTGGAAATATCGACTAGACAACAATTGAGCCGGATTTATAATGATCAACATGAAACAGAATATTAAGATAACATGTAAAGATAATGTCAAACTTTTGTGAGGAACATCTTAATTTGAAAAAGGGGCTAAATAAAATGTTAAAGCAGTCATTTTTAAATGTTAATGCAGGTTTGATTGTTAGTGTTATGTATTTTCCTCTGTTTGGCTTAATTAGCTGATTAAAGACCATTTTATGCACACGACGACAAGTTCGAAATTTAGCTTATAAACGAACTGTCTGCTCGCATATACAGAAAATATCCTGTTAACTATGTTACGCAAAATATGTCCAGCGCAGACCCCGCGGGGCCTTTCTGGAACTGGCCTTCCGCACGCCGCTAAGGGTGGGTCTACCGGATAAAACTTGTGGATAAGAGATCTCTTGATGCAGAAATTTGGAAAGATCGATGGGGCGAAGCTGGACTGAGCACCAGGGGGCTCCCAACAGTTCATTCCGAACGCTTCTGCTTAAAGGGAACCGAGAATTGCACACGGCATCTCATTCTATTATTACTTTATTAAGCCAATCTCCCAATAAGCTGCGTAAAACTCGTGGTCTGTTGAGAGCAGTTAAAACCCCATTTTCTCGCTGTCAAACGCTGCCAATTTAGCAAACGACTTGGAAAGATGCCCCTCCCCTCCAAATCTTCTCACCCTTTGCTCCAAGAATAGCATTTAAGTTATTCTCATTCTGTCTTTGCCTCGGGGGGAAAAATGGCGTATTAGGGAATTATTTGAGCAAGCAATGGCCCTAGTAAGTGAATGGAAAGAAGTGGAAAGTAACAGCGGGCTATTCGAATGGGGAACAAGTCGGGAGTAACTGCGCAGGATTTCATCTTGTGCTTGTCACAGTAAAACCCCGCGGTGTGAGGGATCCACGGGAATGAATCCCCCCCGCCACCACTCCCCCGGACGCTTATGTGTTACTGCTATTACGGTGTGAATGAATCATTTGCGTATGCCCTGGGGCTGCTTAAAGGGGAAGGGCGCTGTTGTTTGATTCGAGTAAACAAGTAGGCCTATATGTATGCGGAATATTGTATATTTTTTACATTTACGTTTGACTGATTCAAACTCGAATTGCCCTTCATTATTATCGCCATGGGTCGCACTGACTTGTTAAAATATACACTGGGGCTTTGTGCTGAATGTTAAATATTTAGACAGCTATAAAGTCTGCTATAAAAAGTTATGACAAAAGGAGCTCCAGTTCTTGTTCTTGCGTTGGAGAGGTGCTGCGTGCGCTGCAGGGGCCCACAGGACATTTAATTAATCTCCTCTTTGTAAATGCAGTTCAGTGGTAAAGCGGCCGCTTCATGCCCTGCTTCGTCGCGATGTCGTTTTGTCTGTTATATGAATCAGTGCTGTAGTGCTGTCAGGCGTGAGGCCAGCGACTATGTCAATGAATGGAGGAAGCTCCACACCAGGGCAGTGTCTAATCACGGGTGGCCTTGCTCGTGAGTTTCCGTCTGCCGTCTCAGACACCGGGCTTAATATACCATTTGTGTAGTGTGCAAGACGCCCTCTGATGACCTCGGCCGGCTTGCATGTGACACATGCTCAGGGGTTGCAGGGATCCTTCTCAAAGGATATGTGATATTTGCACACACACACACACACACACACACGGGTGGTAAATGTGCAGTCTGAGTTGGTTTACTAAAAGCCCATGTCAGCATGTCCAATCACTGAGCATATGATCAACACAACTGCTGCACTGTCCTGCTGCTCTCTGTGCCCCTGTTGCAAGGGGTACGTTACCATAGAGCAAAGGAAACCAGACACAGCTGTTTTGGCCTTTTCCAGAAATGACTTTTTGGGTGGTTGGTAGCGACTGAATAAATTAATCTACAACAAAAGAGATGTATGAAGGGATCTGCAGTGCTCGCCTGGCACCCTTATGAAAATAACTCGACAGAACTCGCATGTTTCACTTCTCCTTTGTCTGCCTCTCTGGGTTTCTGTGCTGTGCACTAGTCACACCAGAATTTGTAAGAATTATTCAGGTGAAAACGAGACAGTGTCATGGAAGGCGTATCAGCCGTTACAGGGAGTGTTTTCAAATGTGATCACTCCTGAACAATCCCATAGTCAGTGAAGTCAGAGAGAACAGGAAAACACACGCCTGCATGTGTGTGTGAACGCAGCTCTATAGGGGTGACTTTGCATGAGGGTGGTTTAAGGGGAATCTGTAAAAACACATGCTGTGTGTCTCTGGTTATTGGCTGACGGAGATGCATGCGGGTGTTTTTTTGGGCATTTCCTTTAGGGTTTAGCATGAAGCACACTGACTACACGGGCTCTGGCCAGTGCGCGTTCACCCAGCTTCCGTTATGTCCAGATTACAGAGCGGTTCAGACACAATGGTTTCACTTCCAGCACCCAGTCTGCCTGACTCCCGGCTTTGAGCTCACATGTGGAACAACACAGAATAATGCTTTTTCAGCTGAGCCCTGCACAATGAATGCCCCCCCCCAACCCATGTGGTTTGTGTTTCTGATTGGTTGTGTGTCCTGTAATGGTTTTTGTGGGTGTGTAAGTGAGACTGAGCTTGCACCCAGATTTTTTCATTTTGCATAAAACATGGCTTTCAGAGTTCATTCTCTGAAATGATTTAAAGTACAAGCCAGCCTCAGAATAAGGCATTTGTGATATGCATCCGATGCAAGGAAATGTATAGTGAAATGTGGTGCTATGAAGTGAACATCACATTTGGATGTGGAACATGGGTGGATCCCATTGGCCATTCACTGAGGAGAAGGCCATTTTAGGATGAACGGAAAAAGGGGCTAGTGCAGCTGAAGATTCACTCGCCTTTTTCCTCATAAGGCGTCCCATTTTTCTTTCTCTGTAGTCGCAGGCTTCTCAAACTCAACCACCCAGACCCATTTTAATCTAAACACTGGCATTTCAGTCTTTCCCCTCTGCACGTCGAGCACAGCACATTTACAGACGTGTTTCGGTATTCTCGTGTTCTATTCCTTAGCTTTAGGAAACATAACCCGAAAAAGGCCTTATAGACTACAGATCCTGGCACTTTAATCATACTGGTAATATGGAAAAAGAAACTAAGATAGATTTAAGACAATGACTTAATTCATGCCATTGCTCATATGAGTACTCGCTTAAGCTGTAGTTCAAAGCACTGGTGATATTTATCATCATCATACTCATTATTGTCATTATTAATATTTCACTGTAATCACTGCAGTTACTGTCTCCTGGAGAATGGTCAGTCTGCTTGAAAACGCCAAGCAGGCCTAGACATTTACTTAAAAATAGAAGTGAAAAATGTCTCAGTGTCCTTAGCTACAAAGCAATGTCATAAAGTTTGTAGTATGGATTTTATATCTTATTTCTTATAAACATCTAAGAATCATTTGTTTGCTATAGGCGCTCTGCTTTGCCTATAGCTTGTTATTATTTGTCTTTTATCTCAATTTAATAATAAGGTTCTGTCAATGGTCTTATTATATTAATTAAAATAACATTTTTTATGTTCTAACTAGTGTGAGACCCACCGATATACCGGTGAACATAAGGTGTATCCTGTAAGGTGGAGCTGTACCCGGGCCGACACCGGTAAGGATCGGCACCCATGGGTCACGCAGCCCGTTAACGGACGAGCGGTGCGGCTCTGCCGAGCTCAGCGTTATTCGGCCGGACGCCGTAATGAAATATTGCCAAGAGCTTCATCGGAGGAGAGGCGTCCAATTTGCGTGTTGTTTTACACGCTGGGGCTGTATTTCATGTCCTATTATTGGTGGGGAGGGGACACGTGACCGCGGTATTATAAAGGCTCGGCGTCGGGCGAGTATCCAAAAGGTGCTTAGTAAGGGTCACGGTGGGGAGGGGTCCCTGTAAAAGTGAGGGAGACGGTCATAACAATAACGACAAGAAGCCCCCGATTGCAATAATATAAAATAATGACATTATTTACACACGGGTAGATAAATAAGTTGATCTGCGTTAAGTTCTAATGACTCACTTCTTACCGCCCAACAGCCTTTATTGTCCCTGTTCTATTTTTTAGATGACACTGGGAATTTCTGAAAACGACACATTTATGATATAATTATTGTCATGATATTTTTGGGGTGAAGTCACACGAAGAACCGGTCGTTCCGCTTGATAACTGTTAAAAACGATCTCGAAGACGATATATATAAAAATATGTGTAAAAAAATCCAGTCAAGTGTGTGTGAAAACAGTCCATTTGGTCGAAATGTAAAGTTTGCTGACTAAAAGCTATCTGAATTTAAACATACCTTGGTCCGGCTCGACGGTTGGTCGTAATGGCTTTCCGGCCGTTCGTATTATAACTATAATTTTTTTTCTGTGAGGATATACAGTACCGTAATAGCTGGGCATGTGAGAACACACCTTAGCCCTTTATGGCGCCGATGGAAATGGCTGAAAAGATAATATCGCGGACTTTGAGGGTATTACTGGTCCCTACAGCCTCCATCCGCAGACCTAAATCTACTGCCACACCGCCGGGAAGCGAAAATAAATAGGCGCCAGCAGAAATGCGGGCTGATATCGGCGGCCATCAGGATCCAGCCGGGCGTCGGAGTGCGATCGCTGGGTGTGTGATTGTGTGTGAGACAGAGGGAGAGAATGTTTGGGAGGGTGTGAGTGTGTGTGCTGTCTGTGTGTGAAAGTATGTGTATGAAAGGGTGTGTGTGTTAATGCATGTATGACCATCAGTGTGTGCGTGAGCTTATGTGTTGTGTGTGTGTGTGTGTGTTTTGGGGGGGGGTGGGCGCTGCCATGTTGACCACACTGCAGTGACGAATGCCACACCTCATGCCGATTGGCTGGCACACCCTCACGGTGACCGGAGGTCACAGCGTACGGAGACGAACATATCCTTTGGTGTCGTCTTTTTTTTTAGGGGACAGGGCGCGGTGTTTTCTGTGGGGCGGCACACACATCTTAAATAAATGAAAAAGCAGCTGACAGATTTCCATTTGGGGGAATAATCCCAGACCCCTTGGGGAAGGAGTAGCCATCTGTAACCGACTCACAAACAGAGCGTGAATCATTACATGTACAAGCGTCTGTGTGCGTGTGTGTGTGTGTGTGTGTGTGTGTGTGTGTGTGCGCGCGCGTGCTGACTCGCGTTCTTGCGCAGCCTTATGTTTCTGGGGTGCAGGGAGGATTGGGTGGGCGTCGGCTGGATGAGGTCATCTCGATGGCTCTTCCCAGTGCTGGGGTGATGTCATGGTGTGCTGCTGAGCTCACGGCCTGCTGCCGCCGCACCAGCCATGAGCCATAGGCCGCTTTGGGCGTGTAGGAATGCATTCCCCAGCCCTGTTAGGGCACACGCCTTCTTTTTGCTGCAGCTGCAGTGAAGGCGATAAGGCAAACCACCTAAGGGGGGCGCTGGAGGGATGATGAGAACTGCAGTGACAGTAAGGGGGTGTGGTCACAAGTGGGATGAGGGGTAGAGTGATGGATCAGGCTAGAATGGTAGACCAAGGTGAGTGACAGCGGTAAGGTGTCTGAACTTGCAGGCTTTGATCTTTGATGCTGGTGGCAAGATAGCGGTGTCTGCAGTGTCATAAAAGGTTTCTGTTTTGCCTTGTCCTTTATATTCTGAGGTAAATTACTTTAGTTTTTATGGCCACATGGTGCTCGTTTAAAGCAGTTGGTGTTTTTTCTTTTCTTTTGGTGACTTCATCAAATAGGGAGGTGTCCCTCGATGTTACCCGAAAGGCCACACAGATGGCAGCGTAAGGCTGAGGTTGCCCTCAGAGATACTTGCTTGCTCGTTTATCTTCACCCCGTGCAGCTCTGAATGCTTGCTGTTCACGGCAGTCTATGGAGCTCTAGCGGCTTAGTGGTGTGTGACCGCTCTTGCCTTCCCCATCTTAGGTGCTCTGGCACAGTGATGCTGTGATCTTCTCCCTTTGTTCACCAAGACGTTAGGCCTTGGCCCAAGCCGTGTCCTTGTCCATGTTTTCTATGTCCTATTGGTCAGGCAGAAAGAGGGCGGGGCTACGCTTGACCAGCCACAGAACTGAACAAAGGAAGATTCCGGCCTTGCAGACTTAAGGGCTTGACAGATTTGTCTGAGTCCAAGTACAGTGTACTTTTCTAAATCATTCTCGAGACCTTAAGGGACTTAGAAAATCCATCCGTTTCAACCATAATTAGCCTAAGTAGCCCCATTCATCACATAATTGAAGTAATTAATTAATTCTGAACCA
>JAODLD010000120.1:1023480-1036598 GCA_026781065.1 Mormyrops boulengeri
AACATCTTCCATGACGGTGTCCCCAGCAGCAGCAGTAGTAGCAGCAGCAGCAGTGTCCGTGGTGGCACCTTCTTCTTGGGGGGGCGGGGGTGCTGTTAGCAGCCAGTTAACAGGCGTGTGCTCGCCCCGGGGGGTCTTGCTGTCAGCCCAGCATTTGCGGTTCTGGCCGGACTGATTAGGAAGTCAGCCCGGTGCAGGTTTGGGAGGGGGGGCTTGCACATCTTTGCCCCCCTCCATGCCTCCCATGAGATCTGCCCCCCGCAGTTTATTCTCCCTTCACAGAGTCGCATGTTACATCACAGCAGAACCTGAGGCAGCCAGGGGCCGGGGCACCTAATCTCTCCTATGAAATATTAACAAAGTTGATAGTTTAAATTATCGGTGGCACCTTATGAGGTTCCCCTTCCCCGTGTGCCCCCCTCTCTCTCCTTCTGTCTCTTCTGGGCACTCATTGCCCTTCCATTAGCTGACTGGATCCTGCGCAGTCGTCGCTGTCAGTGGTCGCTTGGCTTGGTTTGGCGAACGGACGGGGTGCAGCGCGTGGAGCAGAGAGTCCGGGTTCAGCCAAGCAGGGTTTAGCCGCATGTAGCAGTGGGTTTGGAGTTACGGACAGAGCAGGGGGGTGCTCAAAAAAAACAGCCGCAGGCTATGCCTGGAAGCAGGTCTATTGCGGTTGCTCTGAGGTTAGCCCCTCAAATTCCAGTCATGTCTGAGTTTTAAATACTGTTTTTTTTCTTTTGAACATGCCCCCCCCCCCCAAGAGAAAGACAGCGGTACATCTTAATTCTGCAGTGTCCCAGAAAGTCGTCGACTCAATCGAGAGCCACCAGAAATATAGAGGTCTCCTCTGCAGATTGCTTGCCCCCTTGGTCATATAGGCACGCAGGGGGTCGACAGTAGTGAGAGGATATGGGAGTGCGGCTCTAACGAGCTGCCACCGCCCCACGACGCCGCACCTGTTTGCCGCTTTGATTGATGCGCTGCCGTGGCTGCCAGCGCCGAGGCTAACAGCCACGATAATGCACTCGCTTTCTGCACGCCTCTTAAAAGGCCGTGCGTGCGTGTGCCCGCCGGCGTGCATTCACAGTCCCCCCCCCCCCCCATCCCTGTGCCGACTCTGGGCGGCTGGGAGGACAGGTGCGGGCGGCGCAGACAGATGTGCGGCAGGTGCAGACGCGCGCAGGCAGGCCGACTCCTCGGCCGCAAGCAGGTGCTTTACGACGCCACATGTGTAATGCGGCGGCGGGCGGCTGTCACCATGGCAGCGTGTCACCAGCCTACGCATGACCAGACCCGCTGTGTCCTCTCTTGCAGAGATCAGCAGAGTACGGAAGGACATGTACAACGACACATTAAATGGCAGTGCGGAGAAGAGGAGCTCAGAGCTGCCCGACGCTGTCGGACCTGTGGTGCAACTGCAGGAAAAGCTTTACGTGCCTGTAAAGGAGTACCCTGACGTGAGTACTGTGCCGACTGGGGAGGGTCAGGGCTTTGGATGGACAGCTGGGCCTTGGGGGAGGGCCATGACTCTAATCAAAATGGGCGGGACTTTGGGAGGTGATCTTGGTTGAGTGGGTGGGGCTCAGGGAGGGGTGGAGTGATGCGAATTGTCCCAAAACCTCTATTGAAAACAGCTGATCAAGGCCAATTTGCTGCTGGTTAGTCAGTACATAAATCACACCGAGCAGAGGGGAAACATTTAAAATGAAGTCTCTACATGCTGGCCTAAACTCACGTGGTGACCGTGCTCTGCTTTGTCCTGCAGATACAACACATGGGTGCATTTACGTTTCCTTGTGCCATCGCAGAGTAGCTCTCAGATTCTCTAGAGCATGAATCGTAAACAGATTCACCTATCCGAACCAAGCGGAGGTTTAATTAGAATTTAATGTCATGTCCGACCTTCTGCCCTCCTCACAGCATACAGCGGCTAGGTCAATGTCAGCCGGCCAGCTAATTAGCCCAGTGGATAAAATGCATTTTCTCTCGTTCCACAATCACACAAACAAATTAGGGAAACGTCACGTGCAAGAGGGGGTCTCTCGCCGGGAAGGATCTTCTGCAAGAGAAACCATGTCGCCTTAATCCACTGAAAAACCAGCATTTGAAAGCTTCTCAGCCGCCTGAAAGTTTCATTTTCTGCTCCAGAGATAAACAGCCGCCCTTTCATCCCCCTCATTTCCAGGGTGAGCGCCGTGGTGCTTTGAGTGGCTCAGCTTGTTTACAGCGAGTACATTGTATGTCGCCGTCATTGTGCGATTACGATTTGAAGTGAAGCGTTTGAAGTGACTCGCATAATTTGTGCGGAATTAATTATTTAACAGGTCCAAGCTGAGCCTGATGCCCCACAAAAGTCAGGACATTGAGGAACGTGTCCTCATTCGGTCTGTCACTGCCTTAACCACACAGCTGTGTCAGGAATCTCTAGTCTGTGATCCCTACAGCTTGTCTGCGGTGAAGGATTCCCATTTTATGATGATAAAGGTTTTTTGACGTTGTTAAGGGCTAATAGCAGGATCTAAGGTTCATTCTACAGTATGTATCCATCCATCTTATAAAGGCTTATATCCTGGTCAGGGTCGCAGGTAATCATATTTATGTACATTTTTATTTATTTGCTAAGGCATAACTTATTTGTTGAACCCTCTGAGTGAGGCACAGATCTGATTAGACCACATCTGCCCAGTTTGATTATCAGGACTGGTCATCATCGATTGCAGTCGATTTTATAATCAAGGATGTTCCCCCAGCTATTAAACTGCCAGCAAAGGCGGCCAAAATGAAGTGCAGATAAAAACGATTAGCTGTATCGAGACGATTTCCTCCGCAGCAGAAAGATACACTGGAGCCTGGACTTATTTTGTGTAAACACAGCTGCGGAGAGGCCCATGAGAAAAGCAAGCAGCCCTGAAGAAGCGGTGGTTTTCACGGAAACGGGGCCGCGCCGAAGCCTGGGAAAGGTCGCGGGCTGAAGTGTGATGCACTGACCATGGGGTTGGGTTGGGGGGGGGGGCTAAACGGGGTGTCCGGATCCCACCATCTCTCTTAATGCGGGACGCTGGGGCTCCATCAGAGAGACGGTGAAAGCAAATGAGTAAATGCTGCTGGTGAGGAGGGAGACATTTCTGTGACACCTTTGACCCCCGGCAATGCCCAAATAGCGACAGTAGCGTAGCGTGTGGCTGAGGTTGAGTGCCTATGAGGGCCGTGGACAGAGACAGCATGCAGTAGCGTACCTGTCCCCTCACTCACACGTTAAGTATTCTTTGATAGTAATTCTCTGAAGCGCTTTGCGACGGCTGCCGTTTCCCTTAATCTTCTAAGCAATCGCATGGAGAATCTCCTCACTTAAGCCTCCTCACCCTGGGAGAAGGCAATGAGCTCGCAGCTGATTGATCCCAATTAACTTCCTCCATTACCAGCGAAACGTCTGCGTGGGCCGCATTAATGGCCGCGGTCTGTCAGCCGTGTAAACACGGCTCGGGATTAGCGCCCGGGATCCTGCAGCGGAGTCGAGGGCAGCGCAAGGAGACCTTTCTGTACCGTCTCTGCCGTTCTGGCCGCCCAGTTATGCCGGTATTTGTCCCCAGTGGCCACTGAGGACTGAACAGTACACATGTACATGGTGTGTCCATGTGGTCATAATTCATAGCCAATAAAAAGTGTGTTTGTATGGCCGTGCCCCCAAGGCCAAATACCACCATTACTGCAGGTGTTGACATGAGACAACTCTCATCTCTCCCTGGGAAACACTTCAAATCCTGTCTGCATGTGCGACATGTATTTATTTGTGCGTACACCAGCCTGTGCACGTGTGGCTGTGTCATTTCGTTTCAGGCTTGTGCCTCGGCCAGCCGTGAGTTTTACAGTCTGTGTTTCCTTAATGGCTGAATCAGGAAGGGGGCAGATGAGCCGGCTGAGGGTGGTAGACAATACCAATGTATTTTAGGAACGGCCTTAAAATCGCTCTATTCTTAGCTAAGTGAGGAAACTCCCAGTGTGAAGATGGCTACCCCATCTGACACTACAGGCTCTCTTGGTCTGGAGAGCAGTGTTTCCCAATCTGCTCCTCAGGGACCTACAGACAGTCCACATTTTTGCTCCCTCCCAGCTCTCGGAGCAAAAATGTGGACTGTTTGGCAGGGAGCTCAGAGGGAGCAAAAGCATGGACTGACTGCGGATCCCTGAGGACTGGATTAGGAAACACTGTTGTAGAGGACAGTGCGCTGAAAACCTGAAATATATCCTAAGCGATTTGGCTTGCATATGACACTATTTATTCCGCTTTAGAATCCTGGAATAAGAAAGAAAAAAAAACAAAATTTCTAACAGTATAAAGATGAATGTATGCAGGCTGATGTTTGTGATGGAGATGCATTTTTCTTGAATTGCCCAAAAACAATGGGAGCATATGTGGAAAATGTGTGTGCGAGTGAATTTGCAGGGGATGCGGGGGGGGGGGTTTGTCCGCGCCCGACAGAGAGAGGCACATGACTAGGGGGGGCACCCTCAGGAATGCTTACCGCCAAAACGCAACCACTCTAAACCCGGCATGATGGCTCTTTAAGGGAAGTAATCTTCCCATCCCGCAGTGGGCGGCCGGTGGAGGGGTGCACTTGTGCGATGTCCCTGCCCGCTTTGTGCACGTGTGTTGGGGACAGGGAAAGGCGGTGGCGATTAGCCCGCCCCTGGGCCACCAGCAGTAATGGCTACAGCAGCTTGGCAGTCTCTGCAAGCAGAGGCCGGCGTGGCAGCCAGGGTCCCCCTGATAAAGCCACTCTTGTGTTTTGTGCCTGTTTCCGGGGCAAGACGCTGCGACACAGAAATTAATTTGTGCTGTCAAGTTGGGCGGCGGTGTTTTGCGGCGGGCCAGCCAATCCAATTTGCCAAACATGTTATTAGGCCAGGGAATAAAGGAGGGGACCGTAAAACAATGCCGGCCTGTGTGGTTCTGCTTCGATGTTTGAGCTGCCGTCCTGTCAGCCCTGTGCTCTTGTGCAGTGGCGAAAGCTGCGTACGTTCAGGCTCTGTCCTTTTCTGGGTCACATGCCTCCCGCCAGAAGATAAGCGGCCATCAGCGATTAGTAATAATTATCCCGGATTGATCCTCTTTTGTTCGCTCCATTTGCTTGGCCTTGGACATCCTTGGGGGGGTAGTAGACTAGAGGGGAAGAGCTAGGGGGTTAATGATGTGAGATCAGAGATGATGGATGCCAGTATGTGTGGAGGTTGGTGATGGAGGTCAGAGAGTCTTTGAAGCCCACAGTGACAGGGTTATTCTATGTGTGTCAGCTACTGTCTGGCTCAAACCACAGTGAACCAATCCGGTAGTCGGGGGAAGTGATTGATAGCTCATAAGCCCTCCCACCATGGGCTTTAAAGTCATGGACAGCGGGTGGCTGTATGGAGGGCTGGGGTATCTTACAGCTGTGAGCCTTTTTTACGTTCACTTACCTTCTCCTCGTCTTCTTCTGTGCCCCTCCTGGGATGTCTCGCTGATGTGTGCTTGAGACAAGTCCCCCCCCCCCCAAGAGCTGTCATTGTTTTAATCGAACCACAAGGAGATGCTAGTGCTATAAATCACCAAAGAGGCGATGGACCGGTATGAACCAGGGAGACCCCTGCAGTGGGCATAATTGATCTGGTTCTGACTGCACATGTGAGGGGTCCTGGGGGGGATTGACTTCGGTGTGGATGGGGCATCTCCCTACTGAGCCACCACTCAGACCTGCAAGCACTTGAGAAGTTATTGGGAAGGAGCAAGATGGTGCGGAAATGAGGCCGCTCGTCACCGCCTCATAACAAACACAAACAAAAGCGGGGGTGGGGGGGAATCAAGCGGCTGCAGAGCGGCGGAGCTCCGGATCACTGCTCCGCTAATGAAGGTTAATCACGGTTCACCGCGGCAAATGCCGCAACCGCCGCCCCTTTATCACACCAGTACTGCTCTGGTGCCAGGGTGGGGGGGGGGGGGGATCATTTCATGCAATACAACAAGCAAACCTGCAGAACGCATTATCATTGAAAATAAATGTGATCACTACCATAAATAATATTGTGCGTGTATTGTCATAAATAAAATGCAGTGTAGGGTTCAGCGGCGGTGATAAGAAGGTCATTGGTTCAAATCCCATGGCCAGCAGAGTGATGTCACTGTTAACCCCAGTTGCTGCAGCAACTGTCTGACTCTCTGAACCTCACTTGTGCATCACTTTGGACAAAAGCTTCTGTATGTTAAATTATATACTGTATGTCAGGGGTGGCCAATCTTAACCAGAAAGGGCCGCCATATATGCGGGTTTTCGCTGCAACTCCATAATTAGATTATTAATTAGAGGACTGATTGGCTGAACACTTTGAACAGCTGACCTAAAGGTTATCTCAAAATCCTGCATAGACACCGGCTCTGTGGATAAGATTGGCCACCCCTGATATGTCATGATATAGTGGTGTCATGGTATTTATACTTTGTGCTATTCTGGGGGAGCGTGTGCCGATTGTGGCCAGTTGCCAGCCCATGACATTGTCTGGGGAGGGATGTGGTGAGGAAGAGGCGAGCTTCCTCCACCCCTCCAGGGAGCCCACGTTCACTCGCTATCATAGTCCCTGTTGCCCCCACAGTTCTGAAAACAAAACCCATCCTGAAGAGGAATTAGAGCTTGGTGGTGTTAGCGTCCATGAAATAATTAATTTGCCCATTACCAGCATTTGGTCGTTTATCTTTATAATAAGATCATTTGGAGTCATTTGGAATCCACAGTGCTTGCATTTTTAAATGGCCATAATTAGATTTTGCTCTATGTTTTGCTGTAGTTGATGGAAAATATACTTAAGATCTATTGTACTGATTGTATAAATAGGCTGCATTCTTTCAGCCTGATATTAGGAATTCCATTACATCTAAATGGTTTTTACACCCTCTGTTAGCTTCCTGTGGGCCCTGGAGGCCCTGATCTTCAGCTGGAGAAGTTCCATATTTCTGTTGTCTCTCCATTCGCTTCCATCTGCAGTCAGAGGTTCTTCACTTATTGCCATGGCTAACCTGTGCCAGCTGCCCATGGGTACGAGTGACTCTGAGAATGCTACTGATCTATGGACTGTCACAACTGCATCCTTCTTTATTCATTCATTTATGTTTTTATTGGAATTTTGCAGCTTTATCCAGAAGAACATTTGAAATTTTGCCAGAGCATTTGAAGTCAAAAGGTACTTCAGGGTTCCCTGTAATCAATGTCGTTAACGGCTTGGTGATCAGCATATACATTTTGTAATGTGAAATTTTACTGATGGTGGCCATTATTTCATACTTTATTTATATGTACCTTGGTGGCCTCTTATTTGTTCTGTGTAGTGCAGAGCACAGAGAGAATAAATATTTGTATGATGCCCAAAAACACAAAACAAAGGGGTCTATTGCAGAGTCACACAGAGACACAGAGATGCATGCGGAATGAGTGCACAGCAATCACACACATGCACTCACACAGAGGTAAATGCGAGCAGTGCTAAATATACGGGGAGAGATTTCCCCATCCTGCGCACCTGCTCAGCGTCTGCTGTGCGCCGGAGGGCCGATGGCCTTTAAAAGGAAGTGAACGCATTGTGGACCTGAATTAAAAACAGCCACGGGGTCTGTCACTCAGCACTCCGACAGATAAGGTTAAATGGGTTAAGAGGAACAAGGACTTGGGATCTTAAACGCGCCGTGTGTGTGTGTGTGTGTGTGTGTCTATGTTGCTGCAAAAAGAGCCAGAATTGTGGCTAAAAGGGTCAAGAATGAGGATAGGCCACATTGTTGTACCTTTGTATCGCCAGACCATGGCAATGAGCAAAGATTTGAATTGGAAAATAATGCAAAAATGAAAAATGTAAAAATGTTTGCCAGGAAACTTCAGAATTCTGTTTTTTAGGAAGGAAGAAAGAGGAACAGCCAGTGAAGGCCCACTGATGTCAGAAGAGCTTTGTGCGAGCTTGCGGGACTTTTTAACTCTCTGTGAAGGTTGTTTTATTTTGGTCGGGTGGTGCATCATGGGATATCCTGGGGGGTTGCTGTTAAAGGGGGCGGGCGCTCCTCCTCGTTAGGGATGAACCTGACGGCTTTCGCTGCCCCTCTGTATATCTGGTCCTGATTTGACATTAAAGTTTTATTTCTGGCAAGGGCCCCATGTCAGGAGTAGAGAAGGGGATCCATTTCAGTTGAGGGGAGCCTGAGGGAATGTGGGAAAGGGGTTGGGGTGGGGGGGGGGTGTATGTCAAAACTGGGAGTGTGCCCTTTTCAACCATGCCAGGTGTTACTGTTTAACATGACAGCTGACAAACTACCGAAACGCCACGGCATTCAACCCGCACGGTAATAAAGTGGGGCCGTTAAGCTCGTCCCCCCCCCCCCATGCTGGCCGGATCTGGTGAATGCTGGCGTAATACCTGCCAATACAGATTCTCTTTTGCATTCCGGTCAGCTTCAGGGCAGCCTGGCTGATGGGTCGTTGAACCTTTAGAAAAGTTTATGAAGCAAGTGATTGAAAAAAGCATTAATTAATGATTTAATGTTAACATGTTGCTAGCTGGATGATTTTTTTTGTATCCAATTAAGCCCCTTCCTCAAGGACCCCTCCTGGGCCTAATAAACTACAGATTTGCTTTTTCTTAGCCCATTTTTCTAACCAAATGCTGCTCTTTATCAAGTCAACAAATCTCTCAGACAACGTGTAGAAGCAGCCATACCCCTCTGCCCCCCCGGGGATGTGTGCAACAGTTGAATCCAGCTGCCACAGATACTCTGATGGTCTTAATTTGCACGTGCAGATGTGTTACTGTACCAGCAGGCCTTGCACATCGATTGCTGTAGTAAGAGTTTGAATAATTTGATTTCCGTTATGTCCATGGTCGGGATGAGGATCATTCCGTGCTGCACGCTGCCTCCTGAGGAGAGTTTTTGCCACAGGATAAGGGAAGGGGGAAGACGGACGAGATGGAAGGCTCTGAGCTGTCACATGCGCACGTCCGTTAAGGGCTCTCTTTAACATGCCGTTTGAAGCGGGCTTATGAAGTTCCACCCCGAAACTGACACCTCCAAAGGCCCGTGGGCCCGCCACTGGTGAAGGTAGCCACGTGCTGGGCTGCCTCCTGTGCCGAGCCCGTGGATCATTAGGCAACTGAACCTTTCCAAAAACCCCACCCTGGAGAGAGATTAGGTGGCCAAATGAAAAGATGTGGTTCGAATTAGCGACAGTGTGGCCACAAATGATAGTCAGCTGTAACTCCTGTCCCCAACCCCAGGGGCCCTCAGTTTCCCCTTAGCAGGTGCCCAGAGCCCATGTGACCGCCCTCCCACACAGCCACGCCTGTCGTCAGGCTGACGCGGCAACATCTCGCCGTTTCCAGCATCTTTTTAAGCAGTGGGCGCGGCAGATGTGGCATTTTCGGTGCCGTTCACCGGGCTCGCTGCGTACACGTCTCAGCTTGTAGACGCAGGCTTCAGGCACTCGCGCAGGCCCATGTCTCGTCAGGCCGGTTCAGGTGTGGAGGTGTCGCTGCAGGTTTGCCAGGACTCGCACCCGGCGCCCGCGCGAGCGATCGCTGTGCCTCCGGCTGCGGCCGACTCACGGCTCTGTCACGACTCACGGCTCTGTCACAGCCAGCCCGTATAGAGAGGCAGATCGACACAGGCAGCCTCCCCCCCGGCTACACTTCTAACGGTCGATGCCCCAACGATCGACTCGCTTCGCCTCGCCTTATCTCGCCTTCAACCCGGTAATGATCTTGAGCCCCCCCATTTGGTGTGGGGACGTTGCCTGTCAGCCGTATTGTCAGCGATGGAGTTCCTGATAAAGCAGAGGTGGAGGGGTCAGGCGCCGACATGTATGCGTGTGTGTGTCTGCATGAGTGAATGTGCGTGTGTGTGTGTGTGTGTGGATTATGTTTATATTACAATGAGGGGATCAAATGTCCCCCACAATGTGACAACAACCTGTTATTTCTACATTGAGGGGACCATTTTTCAGGTCCCCACAAAGATCTGTGAATGCAATCAGAAAACTAAAAATGCCCTGTCTTTTGTTTAGTTACTTATGGTTAAGGTTAGGGCTGGGTGGGGGTTAAGGTTGTC
Source organism: Mormyrops boulengeri (assembly GCA_026781065.1). Lineage (NCBI taxonomy): Eukaryota > Metazoa > Chordata > Actinopteri > Osteoglossiformes > Mormyridae > Mormyrops > Mormyrops boulengeri. The sequence continues at coordinate 1,033,589 of JAODLD010000120.1, forward strand.
ATTGCTGGGATTAGGGTTTTCCCCATACAAATGAACGGAGGGTCCCCACAAAGATATAATCACAAACCTGTGTGTGTGTGTGTGTGTGTGTGTGTGTATACACGCTGTTTCTAAATAGCTTCTCAGTTGGCTTTTTCTGGGCTTATATCAGCTCGTGTACGGCTCATGAAAATGTTTATGAAACTACAGTCAGACGCCACCGGTAATCTTGTTTGAGAAACAGTGCCACAGAGCAGCATTAATGAAAGGCGGCGTCTGCCCTCCCCTGCAGCCCCTCACTCCCCTCTTTCCCTCTTTGTTTCCCCACAGTTCAATTTCGTGGGGAGGATCCTGGGGCCACGTGGCCTGACGGCGAAGCAGCTGGAGGCCGAGACGGGCTGCAAGATCATGGTGCGAGGGAAGGGCTCCATGAGGGACAAGAAGAAGGTGAGAGCGCCACCCGGCGGCGCGGAGGGTGCCTGCCGCGTTTTTAGGGATCTGAGCCAAGGCATGGCAATCTGTCCTGCTGTCGTCAGGCGGGAAAGGGCTGTGTCTTACCTTAAGATCCAGCGATGGAGCAGCAGGGCTGTGACACCTGGATTCGGGCCGGCCCACTCTCTGTCCTGCAGGGGGCCAAAAGCCAAGAGGTGGAGAAGCGATCATGTCCTTGGCGGCCTGGTACTGAGAGAGACTGCATTGTTATTGTTTTCTTTAAATATAGTCTCCCTGCTCTGTAACGTCTTTATACTTTGGAAAAAAGGTGTTTCCTTTGAAATGCAATAAGAGTAACGAATGTGACTGGTTCATGGCCCTCTCCTAGTCCCTGGGGGCCCTTCTGAGACGTTGCTCCGAGCTGTCAGCGCCCTGCCCGATCCAGTCTGTCCCGGCCCGGCACTGTCTATCACTGAGAAGGACGGCATGTCCTCTGCATTGGAATGCGCACGCGGGATTCCGGGGCAAGCGCCCACGGGGGTGTCTACTAAAAAACAGACGACAGGTGTTCAAACATTGTCTTTGGCCTAAGATGTGTGTGTGTCGCAGTTGGGGGGGGGGGGGGGTTGGGTTCACCAGGCACACCCACCAAGCGGAACAAAATGCGCCAACACACCCCACGGGGGGGAATTCGGCCCAGGGTGGGGTTGGGGGGAGTTGTAAACGATACCCCATCTCCATCTGAAGAGCACGTGCTTGTGTCCCACCCAAGTGCACGTTTATTATGACAGGGAGACAGGGAGAGACTGTACTGCGGCCAGACGTTTGACTCCTTTTCAAAATAATGAGCTGCATTTTTTGAAGGCAATTTTTTTTCTTCGTTGCAGTCCTCCCCCCCCCGCCCCATCTGATTTAACACTGCATCTTGGCGGGAAGGTCCTCAGCCAGCCACTGTGCATGATAATGGTCTGTGCCCGGTGCTCCGCGCGACTTGCCGTTTAGCGTTAGCGGGCGCTAGCTGACGCACGCACAGCTCGCCCGCCGCCTCACTAACCGACTCTGACAGGAGGGCGTCGCCGCCGCTGCCTGCCTCTGGCAGACCGTCTATTTGATTATTCCAGAACAGGTCTGTACCCTTGTCCTTTGTGAAATGTGCCACGCCGCGCATGGAATCCTTAAGCGTCACCGAGGCGGGCCGACCCCGCTAATGGAAGCAGCTCGTGCCCAGGTAGATAAAGGCGCACCGATTTCCCAGGGTTATCGTCCTCTGCCGGGCTGCAGGGAAGAGGCAGATAATGGCTGTCACCCACGCTCTCATCCGCGCCGAGTAAAGTGTCTAATCCCGACGTTTAAGAGTCTCGCTCGGCATGACGTGTAAGCGAGACTTTTTTTTATGTCAAAGTGTGAGGAAACAAAAGGGATCCAGCAGAGGGTTTGGGGGCCACTGAGGGGTGCTGGAGCGTCTGAGCAAGGGCCCGGCTCCAGTCTGCCCACCCTGCTCCCGGTGTACGCATCCCAGCCTGGCCCCGCGGCCCACGTCTCGCAGTGATGTTATGGAGGGGAACTCTGCCCAGTTATCTTCATTAATTCCACATCCGTGAGTGCCGTTGATGGAAATGGTGGGCCAGACTTTCTGCTAGGTGGGGGGGTCTCTTTTGCTGCCGTGTATGCCCCACGGCCCCCACCCTGGGCGGGCACAGACATCCAAAGCTTCTGACCGCTCGCGTGTCCCTGAATGAATGAAGCATACCATTAAACTATTAAACCACACACAGAAAAGACCTGCACCTAAATGCATACACACACATACACAAACGTGGCAAGCTTCACTGTCATCCATGAAGACAAAGCCCTCCCCCCACCCACCCAGAGCTACAGTGACAGCTTCCCGCATCTGCACATCTGCCCATCCTCAAGTCGAGCACAGCGTATTCCAGAACAGGTCGCCTTTAATCGAACACAATGTGATTCCCTCTCTCCGTGTTAATTTTAGCAGCGTAATAACCGCTTGCCTCGCCGCCTGTTTTGAAGCGGGGAATATTAAAGCGAGGGGAAAAGCGACGAGCTGCAGCCTCCCCGTGGCTGACATCATCATTTTGTGACAATGGCTGTCAGAGGACGCGCTGTACTCAGTGAGGCCCACTCGCCCACCCGCTCACTCAGACTCACGCAGTTATTACGGCTGTCATCGCTGCTTTGCACGGCTCCCCCTGCGAGGCCCGTCGGGCGATGGCGCGCCTGCTCCATGTGCTGCCGTCGCCCCCTAAACAATACCATTGCACGGAGAGAGACGCACCGGACCAGCGATGTCGCCACAGCGACATGTAGGATGGCGTTTAGCGGGAGAACAGGCACCCTTTTTGAATCACAGGACCATGATCACATTCCATGGTGTGTGGATTCACAGTCCTGTGCTTTGAGTTTAATTTCAGCCTTCCCCAGAAGTACTGAGAGACACCGCCGTCTTTACGAGGGCGAAATAAACTGGAAACAGTGATATGTGGTGCAAATAGCAGTGACGCCTTATGCTGCCCACCTTAAAAAATCCTAGAATGGTCCCATGCTGTATAACTGGTGTGTGCTGAACACAGCAAGGAGA
>JAODLD010000120.1:1046952-1058018 GCA_026781065.1 Mormyrops boulengeri
CCGCGCCCGGGGCGCGGGCGGGGGCGGGGCGCCGGCGCCCTGGCAGGTGGCAAGGTGCCGATTCTCATGATTGTTATATATAGCGCGATTAACCTGGTAGCCTCAATTCAGCTTTATTCAAATAAAGTCTTTAAGAAATGTCAGCTTTGAAAAGAAATAAAATCCTACCTGGAGAAAACGTCCTCCCTCAAATGCCAGACTTTTTTTTTTTTACTGGGGTTTTTACTTTTAGCGGGAAGTCGACAGCGTGTCACTTCTGCTTTTAAAGGTCGCAATCCCCGCATGTGACATTTCTGTTTCACGTTGCGAAAATAGGAATCGAGACGCTTTCCTACCAAGTCGCGTGGAATAATGCACCCTGGCCCTAATTTAATTAACATTTTTCCGCGGAGAGCGCGCCGGCCGCCATCTTCGCAGCGATTTACTTGCTTTAATCGGACGGCGGCTTGATTCCTCAAATCAAGCTTATGACTTTAAAGCACGGAGCGAGACGGGCAAACCTCTAAGTCTCGAAGGCACGTCTTACATATTAAAATATGAAAAAAAACAAAACAGTCCTCCTCGGCTCATAGACTCGTGCCATAAAGGAAGCTTATTCCTGGCCTGCAGTAAACATCATCACAGCGAGTGGTATTTCAAAATAAAACAGTAATTCAAGGCTAGAGTCATTCCTGGATTCGAATATTGCATTCATTAACATTAAATATTTTTTTCACGTAAGTGTAATCCACGGAAGGGTAGCTTAGTTGCAGAGATGCACTGTTTCACTCGCTGGCATCTTCAGTTCATCTGAAGTGCGCTATATGTTTCTGTAGACGATCCTCCACTCTGTGGGATGTGGTCTCTACCTTCCTCCCTGACCTTCCTGTCTCACCCAGTGGAGGCCCTCCACAGCTCCTCCGTGGGGGTTCCTGCATCCTGCCCATTAGATCATCACAGGTCACGTCCAACCTACAGCTCATGGCTGTTAACTTGTCTTCTGCTCACCGCTAGGCAATTCCTTCTCCCAGCAGCCCGTAGCTTCCCCCTGGGGCCATTCTTCTAAGTCCTCCTCGGCCCTGGAGTGGGTGTTCTCCCCTAGGGGTTGACACTTAAAATGCGGGTAAACGGACAGCGAATGTGACACTTTCCCTCAAAGGCATTATCGTCTGAGGATAGTGTTAGCAGCCTTCCTCAAACCCCAGAGTTAGATCACGGCTGCAGGCACTCTGAAAACATAATGATGCGTAATGAGCTGGCATGTTCATTTCCTAGCTCCCACATCTGTTCAGGACCAAAATCGCCGACTCCGTGGTAACAGAACAGAACACACACAAAAAAAAAAATGGTCAGATGTGAAGACTGGCGGTTTATCTTTACGTTCTACGACGGGCAGACTTGTCGAGGAGAGACGCCGGAGCTGTACCTGCAGATTAGAGAGGCTGATGGATGGCATTTAAGGATACGAGGGCCCGTGTTTCCCAGGTGGGATAACGGCTGGTGCGCGAACACGGCCCGCGAGCAGGATGTGCCAAAAAGCTCACAGATAAGCAGTTAGATCACTGTTCACCGCAAAGGCGCTCACAGCGCCACGTTGGCTGGGCTTAGTGGGGCTCTGTTCATTTCTCCGCATCTCAAACAAATATGAAACAGAAATTTTATTGTTGAGCTGCCGCGCCCAGCTTCCCGTCTCTTACGCGGCACCAAGAAGAGCACATATAAGAGCATGATCCCGAATGTACCTCGGACACGGGTGTGGACCTGAGACCTGAAGCTGTTGGTTTGAGGGGGCGCTTGCCCCCGAACATCTCCCCATGCAGACTGACTGTGTGCCTGTATGCCCTGTAAATATTCCCACAGGGGGTGACCACTGGGTCTGAACCGCAGAATAAAATGTGGTGATTTCTCAGTTCATTAAAGGCTAATGCCATCAACAGGACATGGCTGTTCATAAAGGGCCTTCCGGTACTTTCTGGTGCGTTTAGCTCTCTTCCCACCAATGGTGTGTCATTAATGTCATATTTGGGGTTTTCTGAGGAGGCCACGCTGACCAGCTTGGGGTGAGCTTCTTACCTCATTTGCACATCAAAGTCAGGCAAAAGTTGCCTGTTAGCAGCTAAAGAAAGACCTCAGTAGATAAAGCAGAGTTTAACCATTATACAGTAGAGTCTAAATATGGAGGACCCTGTCCAGGGCGCTCTGTTTATCCCGAGCCCAGTGCCTCTGCGTCTCCACGGCCCTCCGTAACCGGCGGAGCAAATTAAGGTCACGCTTGACGGAAGCCCGCTTATTAGCATGCGCCGCTCGTGCAGCATCCTCCCGGACCAGGAACACTGCCGGCTTTATTCAGAGCCAATTAAGGTGGAAGCTGGTCACGCTGAGCCCAAGGCGGAGAGAGAGCAATCCTGAAGGATCAGGCGGGATGTGCGTCGCTGCTCACCGTCCCCTTTCCCTGACCTGCCGCGATTTTCCCACCCTGAATTCCTTCACATGCTCACACAGATTAGGATGACTTTGGATGCGGTTCACTTCCTCTGCCCTGTTCCGGACAGGCAGGAAAGGATTCTACACACCCAAACCGTTCTCAAAATAACCCAGTATCTAATTTTAACCTTGTTCATTTACTTTGCAGGCATACAAAATAAAGGAGAGAGGGCTTTCCTCAATCAGTGTGTTTTCCAACGCAGTCTTTCTGAACCTCTGGACAGCAGCTTGCATGTATTTTCTGTTGAAGTAAATGATTAGAATATTTCATGTTAAAATTTGCCATTATAATTTGAGGTTTGTTTCATGTATTTAAAAAGAAAGTGCTTCTCCCATTAGATTGTCAGTTTGCGAATGCCGTAAGGCATACGTATCAGAGGAGCAATAAAGTTTCTTTTCTGAACGTGTAAATTAAGGAGTGGACGTCGGGAGCCACACGCTCGTTTTACCGTGATTGGTAACCTGTGTACCAATTTAAAGTGTGAAACAGCCTGCTGTTGTTGATTTTCTAGAACAGGTTAGATTGCTAAGCATAAAAAATAACATTCCAGCTTAATATGACCACTACATTTCGTGTCACTGATTCTGTCATCCGAGGACCCCAAACTTGAGGCGAGCATTTGCAATACATGCCCAAGGCTGGGAAAAGCTTTCAGGAACTGGGGAAGCATTTCAAGACCTCGCCAGGCCGTGACCAAGTCCTGGCGGGTGTTTCGTGCCAGATTGTACATTTAGTGGATAATTAGTTTATTAGGCCACCAGCTGTCAGGACAAGACATGTGTGGCAGATATATGCTGGCCGTATGCAATTTGCCAGGGCTGCTGGATAACATCCTGCCCCCCCCACCACCTTTTCTCATCCTTTCGTGCATTTCAGCAGATCCTCACGCATTTGTGATATATCGGGGAACACTGGGCGGGATGCGATGTCGTCGTATCAATCCGCACGGTTCACCTCTGTTAGATAGGCTGGTCTTCATCGCTGTAGTAGGGTCTGCGAGCCCCAGCGGAAAAAACGAGGCTGTTTGCACATGCATATTTAACGAGCATTTATTTAATTAGAAGGCCAATTAAAAGAGACGGCAGTCAAATTAACATACATATTGGATTAAGATTCATTGACTCTTATAAAAAGCCATTAGGGGTATAACGTCCAGTGAGGTTACATCTCAGCAGGTGTGCGGCGCTAAACGCACTGTGCCGCCTCACAGAGCCAATCACGGCGCACTTATCGGCATCTTCCTCAGCATGGAGCTCCAAAGCCTCTGTGATCCCTGGGATAAAGAGATACTTGTAGTTTTGGGAGCCTCAAAGTGACGACCGTGATCTCACCCCCTCACTGTGTGCAGCGTCCGGGTTCACACCACGGTTCACGCTCTGCATCCTGTCTGCTGCTGGCAGGGGTCAGATCAGAGCTGTGAAATGGCCGCTGGTGTGGGGGGGGGGGGGGCATCTCCCTGCCAGGGACCTCGCTCATCGAAACGTCTCACACTGATGACCTGTGCTGGCGATGGAAGCTTGGTTCCGGCCTCACTGAGACACCGGGCCGGTCCGTACAACCCGGCACAGCCCGCTCAGCATGACACCGGGCACAGAGGCTGGTCTGACCAGTCTTGGAGCAAGTGCCGCAGGAACGACTTCCCTTTATGCCAAAAATATACCTCAGAGCCCGGTCCAGAACAGCCAACAGGAGAGCTAGAGCCACCATTCCAGACAGGAAGCCCCCCAGGAAAATTCACTCCCATCAGCATTTTAGAGGGACAGACATGTTTCATCACACAGGAAGGCCATGGTGACAGAGAGGCACATGTCACCCACAATCTTGCAAAGCTGGTGACATCATCAGGCAGCTGCCCGGGCTGACAAGCGCCAGGCTTTGTTTCATTAGCGGAATGATTGTGGAAAGGCCATTGTTTGATGGGAGTCGCCACATGCCTGTCCAACCAGTCCCCATGAAAGTCCACAACCTTTCCCGTCTCAGCAACAGCGAGAGGGGTGAACTTTAAATTCCCACATTGGCGGGGGGGGTACGGGTAGATTATAGAAAATAATTCAAAATGAAAGATGAGATTAGAAGGCTTGATCGCCCTGAGCTTTCTATGTTCAGCTTAAATTGACCTTATTGACATTTACTGCCCGAGCCAGACACACGTGACCATGCCCCCATCCTGATCTTGTGTGTGTGCGTGAGCATGAGAGAGAGAGAGAGAGAGAGAGAGAGAGGGGGGGCAGCACGTGGATGTGTGGGACATGGAGGACAAAGGGGCTACAGGGCACATGAGTCACATCAAAGACAGAGATGAGGAGATACGGGATGAGGATGACGGAGAGGCAGGGGAGCGTGACCCAGTGCGTGCTCAGCGCGGGGGACGGCTTCGTTTCGGGGGGAGCCGGAGTTAATTGGGGGCAGGTGTGAGGTTGCTGCCCGGGTCTCCCTAGCCGGCTCGGCTGATGGGCACCTGTGACGTGTCGCTCGATAAGCTTTCACAAGCCTGTCTCTGAGGAGGACTGCAGTGGCGGGCGACACAGTGGGGAGCATTCTGCGATAGCACAGTGACACTTACTGGCACAGATGCGCAACTGCAGTGCCACCTCTCCCTCCTCCCCCACTCCAAACCAACAAGCTGAATGCTCTGCTTCCGGCCGTCTCGTGGCTCGCTGCACCTCACCTCCTCAGTCTGTGTCAGGTGATATTTGGCTGACGAGTATCATATGAGAGCATTCTCCTGCTGTCTCCCCCATCCCACCCCAGCCCCCAGACACTGCTGCATTTCTCCAGGCATTAAAAACAACAGCCCAAGGACAAAAAAACAATTTATCGATCTCAAGCAATTAGGACTGATTTACTCGTGCGGTAATGTATTCCGTCCCCCGAATGCATCACCCGCCATTGCCTTAAATCATCTTCTCCTCAGATAATGTTTTTCTTTTTACTTTGTGAAGAACAAATTGAACAATGCAGTCGTAAAACTCCCGTTCAGGTACTACTTAGAAAAGCAAACGTTTCCTGAGCCGTGTTTGCGTTACATGTTCTCGCTGCCGCCGGTGCTGTGCTGACTCCATGCATTATGAGAATGTAGCTGAAGTTCGTGAGGCCTGCTGTATGTCCGCGGGGACAAAGGGGTGAGTGCGTGGAACGGCCAGCCAGTCAGGCATGCAGAAACTCTATGGTGTATCGCGACTGAAGGACTATGTAGTTGAGACTGTGTCTGAGGATGGAAGCTTACGGTGAATAAGCCTTTAAGCAGAGAGCGTGACGAAGGCCCCTCTCCCTGTCTCAGAGCCCCTCTGTTTGTTTACCTCTCAGCTGCCCGTGGCGGTGGGAGACCTTGCCGCAGTTGCTGTCAGGTTAGCGGCCGCTCACTTGACACCAAGTGACACTGCTCGTGCATTTCCCGTGACGCCATCTTCTCCCCGCAGGCGGAGGGAGAGGACAGCCTGAAGAAGATGCAACTGATGGAGCTGGCCATCCTCAACGGCACATACCGGGACGCCAACATCAAGTCACGTAAGGAGTGCCTGGGGAGGGGCTCTCTTTTCTTGTTCTGCATGCGAACCGGGGTGAGCGGGTCCAGGAAAGCGGGGGACGGCACAGAACTGGCAATGGATGTAACCATCGTCTGCTTAAAATATGTCACGGGCCCACGTTCCTCCTCAAGAAACATGCTGACTATTCATGGATGTCCATTTATTTCACTAACATCTGAGGACCTGTGGCATTTTGGCTCACTCACACAAAAATGTTCTGAGGGCAGAATGAAAAATTGGTTCAGAGAGATAACCAATCAGACTGTGAAAGAGGTAGGTCCAAGCAACTAGAGGAAGCGGAACCATCCAATCAGATGTCTTCAGGTCCCACCTCCTTTAGTTGTTTGGACCCACACACATTTTTGATTAAGTAAAACTCCTACAAGCTTTTGGCTCAGTTCCTGAACCTGCTATCAACTTGACCTTTAACCCCATTGAGCTTCCTGCTCTTAGGACACTCTAAACAGGGCGAAAATGAAAGGTGTCTTTCAGGGTCTCTGTGACATTTGCTTCAGATCTTATTTATTATCTTTCCTTGAGTTGTATGAAACTGTGTTGTGGCCTTTGTCTATACATACCAGGCATTGGGGTGATTGTTTAAAGATTTCATTTTGGTTCTGCCATGGTTCCTCCATGGTGATGTATGTGTGAGGCTCACTCAGCTGGAGTTATCTTCATGAAGAGGGCTGCTACTGCTTAATTGGTCTGGGGATTTGATGAATAATTGAAATCCTTGCAATTTAGGAAACGTTTTCAAATCCGATTTAAGCAGAGACGTGAGAGGCTCAACATGCACGTCCTGACATCTCCGGACTTGTACAAGCTGGTCTCACATACTGTGCCTGGGAGTATATGTTATGTGTGTGGACATGGCCATGTACTCTAGGCCAAGGTCAATAACTAGATCTGCACCACCAAAATAACACTTGAGACCGCTGCTATTCTGTTAAAACCCACGATAGTGGACTGGCTGGCTCATTCGTGCAGGACCTCCCTGCTAATGTTTTAAAGAAAATGTTAATAGTAGAGCTGCATTCACTCATTAAGTCGTTATGTTTGTTGACTAATTACTAATTAGACTTAGATATATTTGACTAATGAGATATAACCATTAGCTAACTGTTTCATTGAAAGACTAAAATATAAGGCCTTAATCAAACAAATTTGGATGGATTGGCACCTCACAGCAGCAGCTAGTTACATCCATACAGATTTTTTCAAAGTTTATAGGTATAGAAGCAGGTGAACAAGCTTTGACTGCAGTTATGTGTGAGGTGCCCAGCTGTGACTGCACTGAGGTATAGAAGCCCCTGCTTTGACTGCAATGAGGTGTACAAACTCCTGCTCTAACTGCTGTGAGGTCTAGAAGGCCCTGCTCTGACGGCAGTGAGGTATAGAAAGCCCTGCTCTGACTGCACTGAGGTGTAGAAGCTCTAGTTCTGACTGCAGTGAGGCGTAGAAGTCACTGTTACGACTGCAGTGAGGTGTAGAAGGCCAGGCTCTTATTTCGGTGAGGTATACTGTAGAAAGCCCTGTTCTGACTGCACTGAGGTGTAGAAGCTCTAGTTCTGACTGCAGTGAGGCGTAGAAGGCCCTGTTCTGACTGCACTAAGGTGTAGAAGGCCAGGCCCAGCTCTGATTGCAGTGAGGTGTACAAGGTGCAGCACTGATGGCAGTGAGGTGTAGAAGCTCCAGCTCTGACTGCACTGAGATGTAGAAAGCCCTGTTATGGCTGCAGTGAGGTGTAGAAGCTCTAGCTCTGACTGCAGTGAGGTGTAGAAGGCCCTGCTCTGAGAGCACTGAGATGTAGAAAGCCCTGTTATGGCTGCAGTGAGGTGTAGGAGCTCCAGCTCTGACTGCAGTCAAAATCAAAGCTGCCTGAAATGTGCCTATGCAAAGTTTTACTAAAAAACCTAGATTTATCAAACAAAACTTGACAGGAAAAAATGCATAATTTTGCGGAAACTCAGGAAGAGGTATATGCAACATTTTGGACAAATCGAGAAAAGGTGACACCCATTGTAGAAATCCAAAGTGATCCAGCGAAATGTTGTACAAAAATGTTGTAGTACTTCAGACCGGTCTTGGTCTTGAGACCACTTTTTTGCAGTCTTGGTCTCTTCTCGGAATCAACTTGTCTCAGTCTCAAATATAGAGGACTTGAAATTTTATTTTAATTTAAGTTATATTCTATTTCAAGACCAGTCAAGAAGACTGAACACCTCAGTATTTATCACAACAGCTTAATATTCATATGTTATTAACTCTGAGAACCCGACAAATGCAAAATGCATTTATTTTCGCACCCATTAACCTCAGGCTCGTAACTTTGGATAGATATAACACAGAGACATGAATCGTATATCCTAACAGTCGAGAGAACTTACTTGATCTGGTCGTCCAAGTTGCAGAATTGTCCGCTGAAATATTCCAGAATAATCCTGTGGATAATGAGGCATATATTTTAAACATTTTCCATAAAAAACCCCTAATAATCCATAAAACACTGATATTATTCACATTAGACAGAAGTCAAAGTGCATATTAGTTCCTGCAATGATCCACACACTACCCTTCTAGGAAAAAATATGGGTAACACTTTACTTAAAGCAGTCATCATATTGCATTGTATATACCTTCATAATGCATTATAATACATTCATAAAGTATTATAAACACGGCTATAACTATTCATAAAACGGCATAGCACATTATATTCATGTGTGTTCTGCATTATGAATGCTCTGTGAAGCTGTCATCTATAATGCACTATAAATACCTTCATAATGCAACACAATGCATCCTTAATTGTTATACTGACCATTATTATGCATTATGAACGTATTAATAGTGTATTATAGAAACATATGGTGTACATAGAAACATAGAAAGTGTTACCAAAATATTTATTTTATAATTTATTATAAGCCTATAAATAAAGGGATAGAAAAACACTCAAAAATGGTCTGAAGTTCTACTAGAAATTACAACAAAACGCAGCATTCTATTTATCACGAAGGCAATTACTTGATATTTTCTTCACAAAAGTTTGTATATGTGTGTTTGATGTCGAGCTCCGTCATAACACTTGACATAGAACGTGCCCATGGTGTAACTGGAACAGCTCCCACATGTAAACACAATGACGTGCTACAGCGCTGGCTTGTGTTTTAGGCTAAAATGGCGACTAAAAGATTCACTCTCAAATTTCACTTTATGTATATTCATATTTCATAATGTATATACTCTGAAAAACGACAATGATGAACATTCAACATTAGATTCTACATCTGTTACGTCTGTGTTTTTTCAGTGAATCGTAAACTAAGCAATATTTCAATTTCTATGTATGTATGTTTGTATTTGTGTGTGCGTGCCTGTATGTGTGTGTGTGTGTGTCTGTATATATATATATTAACTTACGAACTTTCAGACATACCAACGAAGAGAACTGTAAGTCCAAATTGTGTTCGTGGGCTCCCGTTTCCTTGTCCGCAACATAATTTTTTTTTCTGCACGCCAATTCCGCCTAGTACGACTTCTGGCCAGTACTCCCGCCGCGCAGCAGCGTAGCGTGCGTACTCCCAGCATCCCAGTTCTTAGTACTTGTGCATACCCTTAAAATGATGTTGAATAACGACTTATGAACATTTCAAGTTATGAACGTATCTCGTTCGTAAGTAGAGGAGCGTCCGTATATATATAAAACCATGCATTGTTGTCTTTCAGATAACTTCAACAAGTTACCAAATAGACGCAAACTCAAAGATTCTTATTTCCGCCTGGCACTAACCATGTATTCCTTCCACAATACTAAGCCGTAGAAAGGTCCCCAATGAAACCCCTGCATTCCCACATGATAGAGGCTCTAGTTTCGACATTTGTAAGATTATAATAAGCTTGCAAATGTTTATATTAGATGAGACTAAAAATCGAGAAATTTCAATAGGTGCAAGAAGTTTTCCTCACAAAAAGGATGATATCAAGACATTTACACATGAAATATATGAGTATCCCATAATCCTCTGAACACAAAAACATGAGCATATGTGGTAACTCATGTAGATACCATGTAATAAGCCGAAAATCAAAGGGATAGAAAAACACTCAAAAATGGATAGGGATTAAAGGGTTAGGCTACCTTTGTCAATTGAAAGCCATTTAATTTTATTGATATGCAAGTAATTTGTGATGCTGACATGACATTGAAAAATATAGTGGCTCGATGGTCTGAGTCAACATATGATTTATACATTTGGAGTTTCACATACCACATCAGGGTCTCTCAACTGGTCTGGCACAACACTGCATAATAGGGCATGTTTAAGTTCGAGGGTGAAGATGTGGGTTTGCCTTCGATAACTGCTTTCACACTGTCCCTGTCCGTGGCAAGTCGTTTCTTTCTCTCCATCTTAAGATCCGACTATTTCTTTTTTTGTAAGGCTGACGGAATTTACTGTGGTAGCAATGTGATTTTAGATATATTATCATTCTACAATGTACAAGTACGCAGACAACACAATGCAGTTTGGCATCTAATCTGAAAGTGCAAAATAGTGCAAAAGTGTGATAAATAAATAGTTGGAAAATGTACATTTATACATTATTTTACTTGTGATATATGCTATTAGGCCCCCAAACACAGTATAACGTTTTGTTGTTCCTCTACTTCACAGTACTTAATATTCCTCTTGTTTTTCATTTCCAGTCGCTATTGTTGGGCTTCGCAACCAGAAAGACTTTATGTGCATATTACAGTATATGAGCCTGCAGCTTGTTTGCATTGACTGTTTATGGTTATTTGTCGGGCACTGATTTTCTCTGAGCTGTGCCGTTCATGCATTCGACTAATGGTGCCTCTGTTTGTCCCCCCATCCCTTACCCACCTACCTCTCTCTCTGGCCCCTCTTCTCCTCTCCCCACCCATCCCTGGTTTTTGGGCTCACCATAGCTGCCCTTGCCTTTTCTCTTGCAGCGACCGCCCAGGCACCCCGCATCATCGCCGGCCCCGCCCCCGTCCAGCCCCCCCCCCCCCCGCGCCCCCCCCCCCCCGCCCCGCCCCCCCCAAAGCCCCC
>JAODLD010000120.1:1082516-1109860 GCA_026781065.1 Mormyrops boulengeri
GCCTTGCTGCTGTGGAAGACAAACGGCGGTGGATGGGAGCAGCTGAAAACATGGCTTTTCTTCACCTTTCAGCTTGTAGAACAGCTGGTTTGATTAAGGACTCCCGCCAGCTCTTTACCAGTAAAGGTTTAGTAGTGATTACAAGCACTGCTGTTGTTTTCCTTCACTCCACCTGAGTTCACCATCTCTGTAACACAGTGAAAAAGTGAACTGTTGGACCAACTTAAAAAAATAGCTTCAATTGGTAACACACAAATGAATTCAGTTTTTTTCAAATCAAGTTAACAAGTTAAACTTCTTTAAACTTGTTAACTTGATTTGAAAAAAACTTAATTTCTGTGTTACCAATTGAAGCTATTTTTTTTAAGTTGGTCCAACAATTCTCTTTTTTCAGTGTGGGCTGAATCTCGTTATACTTTTTCTATTCACACATATGCCCATAAATACGCTTCTATTGCAGGTCTATATTTAGCTGCAAATGTGAGTGAAACACTCGCATTTACCTTGTACTGGTTCCGCCCTGTGGACTGGATGCATAGACTGGGTGCTGTCTGTCGAGATGTTGAATCATTGATGTTGTGCTATTGTGTTAAGCTAATTCGGTTTTACAATGGACACACTGTACAGTATTTTCGGTTTTCTTTAGACATTTTTCGTCTTTTTCTCTGACTTTCCTCGCTATTTTCCATGTCTTCCTCCATCGCGCCATCAAATCTAACCCGTTACACCTAATGCAGCGTAAGCACACTGTGCGACAGTAACTCGAAGCATCGAAGCAAAGGATTTTTTGTCGAGTTATTCGAGTTACTCGATGAATCGTTGCAGCCCTAAAGACTTGTATGTTTCAATGAGTATTAAGGTAACACTGTGCGCGGGGTGGTGATCCAGAAGGCAAGTTTGTTTGGTTGATTCAGATATGTTAGGCCTCTCTGAAGTGTCATGTGACCTTCAAGGATAATCATTTAACTGTAATAAAAGAACAGGATGTCAGGGCACACAGAACTTTGATTCCTGGGACAGGCCCTACTTAGGTAATTCTTAGCAAGGTGCTTAACCTGAGCTGTGTGTAATGTATGCAATGCATCAAAACCTATGGAGAGGTAAAATTATGAATCATAAGCTTTGGACTGAATTGACAAAAGCTGGCTGAAACAAGGACACTAATAATTACCTGTTAGTGTCCTTGTTTCAGTAAACCTTTCTTGTTTTTAGGCCCACAGAAAGCCTTGGTAATTTAGTGTGACTCTGAGGCACTAGCCTGACAACTATGGTAAAACTATATTTCTCCATTTTAACATTCAAAATCTCAGCTGCAGAGTCTGAATTCTAATAAGAGGTTTTTAGTTTTTGATGGAATCACGTAACTGAATGTAAATTGATTAGCATGCAGTTGGTTATAAAGGAGCAGACTCGTCTGCATACGTCTGTGTGCATGCGTCTGCAGCTTGTCTTCCTTTCCTTATTTTTTCCATGCTCCAGTGTGCCTGGTGTGAGAAGCATGGCTGCTTATTCCTAGTGGTTGCATAAGTGTGTCTCTGCTTTTTGCTTAATTTAGAGGTAACAGCTGCATTTAAGTATGTGTTTGAGGCACAAAAAGAATGTGAGGTTATTCTGTTACAACCTGCGCTGTAATTATCATTTCTGGAGCATTAGGCCAGCCAGTGCCTTTCCCCAACATGCTGTCTGGCAGTAAGGAAAAGCAGTATTGAAATTTCAATGGCTTTAATCCAATAATTCAGCGTTTCTTGTGTAACAGAGAAGAACATAAACTGATTTACACAGGCCATTGAGCTGGGCTGCTGCTGTTCATTACTCAGGACCTGCAGCCTGCTTTGAGTTTTCCACAGTGAATCCTAAGCAGTCAGCATTCAGGGTTGTGCAATTTTACATCCCAAGGTCACTGGCAGCTGTCAGCCTGTCACGTACGTTCTCAGTACCATGTCCGGCCTCGATATCCTCCCTCGTACTCAACCAGTGAGCTACCAAACATACGTGTGTTGACTCTTTGACAGTGCTTCGCACATGGAGCCAGGGTCAGCGCGGCCACCCAGCTCAGGGTGCTCCCATCGGCCTGCTAATGGTTTCTCTTAAAGGTGATGATACATAGGGCAACATGCAACCAGGTAAGAGACAGGGCAGCTAATCAAGGCAACGGACACTTGGCAACAACCAGTCAGAGAACAGCAAATCTATTGCCAAGGAGATGGACGCTGAAACTCTTACACCTGTCAATGTTGTCTTGGCTTCAACATCTATTTTACTTAAGTGTCACATATAGCACAACATTGAATAGATACTATTGTCAAATGTTGATTGGTTGATTCAAAAATCCTAGAGTGTTTACGTGACAGTCTTAACTATGCCCCAGACTTAACATACACCAGCCCACTTTCAAGTCTAATTCCACAGATAGTCATGCTCTGTATATGGAGAAGCACATACAGTACAAGATGGTGACATTATTACAACATTTTTTTAAAAAATCGATGAGCTGCCATTCATTTCTTAAAAGTGAATTAAAGGTAGAGATCAAAATTAGAGAATGAATGACATTTTGTGATTTACAACAATAAAATTTACTGCTTATCCAAATCCGCAGTTATCCTATCATGAGTAGGAGAGATGTATTTTAATCATATTTTCGCATCACAAAGTAGAAGGTTGTAGCTCCTTGGTCAGTGTAAACGCAACAGTTTACACAATCCAGCCATGCACTTTTGTTTATATGAATCAAATCGGGCGTTTTCACGTTTTCTTGGCTGAATAAAGACTTCTGGATTACCGTATTGTCATGAATGCCGCCATTTGCAAGTGGGTGGGCGATCATACAAAACTCTAAAACACGAATTTTCAACTCATGGGTCGTGAGGCAGCTGGAAATGTAAGCATTTTAAAACCAGCAAGCTCCTATGCTGATCCACGATCAGATTTCCCAGCCCCAGTCCTAGAATTAACCCATATAAAAAGGTTGAGGACCACTGCTCTAAAACATGTAGTTGGTCTCTCTCTCTCTCTCTCTCTATATATATATATATATATGTGTGTGTGTGTGTGTGTGTGTGTGTGTGTATATATATATATGTGTGTGTGTGTGGCATTGCAGACTCAGGGGAAAGATGCCCTGTGTATCAGCACCTTTGTTTGCTCAGCAAGGGAAGTCTGGGTCTCACTTGAGACACTCCGCTGTGCTAATGTGTGGCTCTGTCATGTTCTAGGGTGTATCCCTTTCCCCGGTCTGAGTACTGTGTCTTAACACTGGGTTTGCCTGTCATGTTTCAGGATCCTGAACCTGGTCACTCGGCAGGGAGCCATGTGGGCAAACACGCTTGGCTCTTTAGGTGAGTGTCTGCGGCCGTGACCCCCGGCCGCCCACCACGTCATCTTGGATATGCGTTACAACAATGAACAATGAGCCGGTTGTGTGTGAAGTGTTCTCTGTCAGGTCCTGTCGATGTTCTTGCCACTGACTGCTTCGGGTGTGTTCCTCTGTAGCACAGCAGTGATTATAGGCTGTAAAGTCGATTTGGATGAAGTGCTAAGTCACTCCAAGTCATCATTTAAAGAGGATACAATCCTTTATCCTCATATTTCAGGCCACACACCTTGAAAAAGCAAATTTGGCATGCAGCCGGTCCACCAGCAGGCTGCTGGTGTTCCCTTACTGTTTTGCTCTGGAATGACCCTAATGGGTCATGTGCGTGTGTGTATGTGTGTGTGTGTCTGTGTCTGTTTGTGCACGTTCATGCTCCGTGAGGTCTGTCACCCCCTAATGCCCTGGCCTTACCTCCGTGTGTTCCTCCCGTTGCCCCTCTAGCCCTGCTGTACAGTGCGTTTGGGGTGGTGATCGAGAAGGCACGGGGGGCCGAGGATGACCTCAACACGGTGGCTGCAGGGACACTCACGGGCATGCTGTACAAATGCACAGGTGAGGGGCAGACAGGGAGGAGGCGTGAGACCGAAACAAACGTGTCCATGTGGGTCATGTGGATGCTTTGGATCTAAACAGCCCATATGATCTTTATTTTCCATATTTGCTGCTGATCCGATTCTTTTTTGTTTCCATGACGTCTTTTGGGTTCAGAGGCTTTACGTTTGCTGATTTGGTATCAACACGTTAGGCCTCTTTGAAGTGTCATGACCTTTGGGGCGTTTCACTGCAGTAAAAACGCCAGAGAAGCTGGTCAGTGTTGAGCTGGATTTTTCTGTCAGGGCAGGACAAACATTTCCTTGAATTTTGTAGAGGAAATGAACTCAGCATTGTGAACAAAGCCCACAGAAATGGGTAGAGTTCCCTGGACCTGCACTGTTTCCTCCTTTTAAGTAATAAGACTCTCGCAACTTTGAGAGCACTATGTTCAGGACCCAAGAAACATTAAGGTGATGCTTACTTCAGATCTGTTGGTGTTTGGCGATTAGATAAACACTTAAAATGTCATCAGTGATCACATCCAGTATGTATCTAAATAGATAATGATATAGAATGAGCCAAGAGTCATGCGCTGGGCCTGCGTTACACATGCTGAGCTTAAGATGCATCTGTGGATCATTGTGGAAATGAAACTGGGGAATTCTAGGGTGACTTTGACTGAAGTGCTTGTGGTTCGTGGTGGTTTTCAGTCAGGTTGTGCTTTGTTGTTGTTGTTGTGGTGGTCTGGGGTTTTTGAATGAAGGCTGTGTTTTCAAGAGCGTGACACCTTGGTGAATGACTAAAATTCCCAAGAAATCCTTTGCGCTGGCCTGGCCGTCGGGTTTTCCCTGCTCCTCGCAGGCTGTCGGGTGTATCGCCAAGCCGTTCAGAGCTCACCGTCAGCTTGTGTTTCCTGGGCGGAGGTGGAATTTTTTTTTCTCTAGATCTAAAGGTGCTGTCTGGCTTCCAGGATTTACTCCTGGGGTTAGTTACCCAAGGTAGACTAATTAATACTCCGTGCCTATGGAGTAAGAATTGTTTTCATGGTCCATCCTTCCTTTCAGTCTGCTTGTTTTATACCCGCCCACCCCCTTAATGTTTTCTGTGTTGGTGTTTAATTCTGGTGCCAGTTGCAGAAGTGGATTAAGGTACAGGTCAGCTGTCACTGTACAGTGTGACTCGGCATGGATGTTATTACTGCTACAGGGTTTAAAAATGGCTGCTGTTGATGTCGGTGTTGAGGAGGCTTGCGGTTAATTGACGCTGTTTGTGCGTGTGTGTGTGTTTGTTTGTATTTAGCACATTGTGGTAAAACCTGTTACTTTTTAGCTTGTTAGGACATGTATATGATGTTTGTGTTGGGGGGCCATGGCTGCTGCAGGCATGACAGGTTATCACTGGCGTCCTGCCTCTGGGTGTGGGTCCGGCTCACAGTGAGGGAGCCCTATCACTCTTATCGCCGTTGGCGCCGTGGGGGTTGACTGCTCTGTTCAGCTGCTGATGCCTGCTGCTCGTACTTTTCATCTGATATTCTAGATTAGGTGAGTGACTGCTTAGTTAGCAGTCTATAATAGTGGTTAAGGACATGCAGTAGGTTGTTGGCTTGAGTCCTGAAAGTCCTGAAATATTGGTTAAGCAAGGAAACTGCTAATATTTTCTTTAAGTTAAAAGCGGAGCGTAATACCGTGGAGCTGTCTTGTATCTGTTGTCAGCACTGCATCTGGAGAATTGCAGCAGTGCAAATGCTGTCTGTCTCTGTGTGTCTGCGCAGGTGGGCTGCGTGGGGCAGCCCGCGGCGGCCTGGCGGGCCTGGCCTTGTCGGGACTCTATGCCCTCTACAACAACTGGGACCATCTCCGGGGGAGCACCCCAAGCCGCTACTGAGCTCCGCCCCCCGCTGGCCGATGATGGGTGGCCTGGGTGCGCGAGCACGTCACTCGGCCTGATGTAACCCACCGGGACGGACTCGGGCGACATCTGCTCACAGGCTGCTGGCTCGCTCACTCTCTTAATCACTTCACTGCATCGTTACTTCAACAGGGAGTGACAAGAACTGGATCTCCTGTTGCGTGTTAGTCTGTAATTTACCAGAAGTTCTGCAGCCACCACATGACTGGATAGGCCCTCGACTTTGTACGTCTGAGTGGGGTGTGGGCATCCTGTCTTTATAATAACCTTATTTTGTGTTCTTAATTTTGAGCCACTCTGCTCTATTGTGGGGAAGTAAATTAATGTTTCGATTGCCGAAGAAACTGAGAGGGTCTTCCTCGCCTTTCTTCCCATGTGACCATGGATTACCATGTGGATAGTGCGGTGCGACATTCTCTGTGGGCGGCCCATTCTCATAGTTAATATTTTGGGTGTTTAATTCTCTATTCAGAAGCATCCTGCCGTCACATGAATTGACTTGGAAAGAACCTTGTGAAATGAACGGTTTAAGTAAAACCCAGTGGGCTGCATGTCTTGAGTAATTTTCCCACAATCCCTCAGTTGTGGCACCACTCCATGCTCATGAGGCGCATGTGACTGCTTTGTGGAGTCACAGGGTCTCCATTTATTAGACAGGTCTGGCGTGACACGTCTGTCAGGACATAGGAGGCAGCTCATATCCTGACCATATATGTGTATAAGGGTAATTTACTGTCTGTGCCAACTGCGAGAGTCACGCGCAGTCATTTAAGAGCAGCACCCTTCCACACACGGGTGAAATAGACCAACACCGATAAAATACAACTGTGCACGATACATGCCCGGAAAAATATTGGTGTGTAAGGTTCTTTGTGAAATTTAACCCAGTTAAGACCTATTGTTTTATATTTAATATAGTAATTAGCAAAATTTGTTTAAATATCAAACAAATGCTGATTGTGTCATGTGCAACTGTTTAAAGATAATGAACCGGATCAGAAATGCAAGCTAAATTAAACATAGCCTATAGTGGTTATCTTATGTTTGTGATAAAATATTGTGGTTCTCTTTCCTCCAAAACAAGCTGTTATGTTCCAGAGGTCAGAATGGCTGTGCAGCAATCTGTATTAGCTATATGTCACATATCACCAAGGTTAGAACTCAGGAACTGGGCTAAAGGTGGGAATGAAGCCACCCGCTGGTGTCACATGACCTGGCTGTCAAAAGCCAGGCCTAAAGGCTGAGGTTCAGAGGGTGCACGCTCACTCTCGTGTTACCAATGCTACAGCTGCAGTTCAAGGCATAGAATAGAGGAGCAGAAACTCTTTAAATACCTGTGATTCTGATATTTTCAGCTGAATCCTAAGATGGTTACTGAAGAAAATGCATTTCGACAGACCCATCAATGTCAAACAATCGGTCAGGGAGACGGCGAGCGTGTGCAGCGCAGATAACTTCCATCACTCATTCTATTGACGACAGTAGAAAATAGTGTCTCAAGAATGAGTTTTGCCACGTCCAATGCTTAAAATACAAGATTAATACTCCTATATTTTGATAATGAATGGGGGGGTGGGTTGTTAGATGTGATTTAATCAGCCTTCCCATATAACCATGGAATTGCGAGTCCACAGGAAGCACATCGTTTTTTTTTTTGCAGAATTCAGGCTTTTGCTTCTGCAAATTGATTTTTGTTCATTTTAATTTGTGAGTTGTGCTAATGGCAGTTCTAGCAAATTGTATTCACAGAGCATGGCTGTGTAATTTACTCTTTTTTTTATGCAACCAATACTAGATAAAAAGGATGCGGACACTGAATATCAGTCATGTTATATTTCTGGCAGGCAGAAAGCTGTACTGGTGTATCCTGCAGCCTTTTAGCACTTGGCCATGTAGAGAAGTTGCCTCTCGCTTTATCGACTAAACGGCCCCGGCAAAGACGCACCGTCAGCGGATGTGCAGGAGCTACTTGTCTACACGCTGCCAAAGTCCGACTCCGATTGAGCGCTTAAAAACACGACCCTTAGCTCTCTCATAGGTGAAGGCTCCAAGGAGACAGACACAGGCAGGGAAGTCGATTAATCACGTTTATTAAGTTAAATATGACAGGTTACCAAAGCAGGAAGAAGCACTCGAAATGTAAGGACTTGCTTTTAGTACAAGAACATGGTAAAAGCACTTGAATACAAAGCCCCAGAAATCCAGGTGACACTGCAACGCAACAACGTGTTTCATCCAGAGTCCATCAGAGAGTCATGAGGTCCCACGGGGCAACAACTTGGGCAAATGAAGGTACTGCGGGAGCCCCGAGTCCCCTGGTGGCCATATTTACCATCTCCTACACTGGACTTGCATCATCTCTCTCTCTTATCTATTGCATGCAGCCGCCTATCTTGGCCCTTATCTTGACTGGCTCCACAGATGTCCTTACTAACATGTTAAAGATGAACTACCAGTTTAACATCCTCCCCCTGTGCAGACTTCACCAGCCCCGTTATCGCCATAAAGCCGGCGTAATGGCAACTGGCAGGGTGGCCCCATACTCTCGCCCACCTCCCCGGCCCACAGGATGTTGGTCCTTCTTAGCTGCAAGAGGTGAAATAGTCCCTGCTACCAGTAGCAGATTGGTGAGGCAGAGTGACATAATAAAGCAAAGCAAAACTGCGTTGGGGGTGAGGGTCCAGACTGAAAATATGTTTTGTGTTACTACAGCAAGCACCTTGAGTAGAAGTCATAATTTTGCATTAGCAGTTGGACACCTGGGTGTCACATCAAGGTAAATCGCAGAAATAGTGCTGGATTTAGTTCAACATGAAGATGTATTTGAGTGTGTGTGTATATATATATATATATATATACACACATATGATATAAATTTATATCAATGACACAGTTGTCATTCGATTGAAAAGGGGGAAGATGGTTAAGTGTGATACGGTGACTGGTCTGCTTTATTCAAAGTCACTATGCTGTTTAAAAAAAATCATATCATAAAATCCCATTAAAATCTATATTTCTGAGGCCTAACTCCTTAAGCATGTGTCCACCTCCACATGAGCTGAATGTTTTTCTGATGCACAAGCCTGGTCCTACTAAGCAGAGACCGGTAGCCTTCAGTGTTTCTCTTCCCATTATTGAGGTTATTTAGATTGCGTGTTGTGTCTGCCCCTCCTACCATCACCGGCTTAGGAGAGCTCTACTCTTTGATTCAAAGAAGTTCCTACAGATTTGTCACAGAGCAACCAGGTTTGCACAGCACAGCGCCCATGCCACTCCACACGCTAATCTGACCAAAGGGGGAACAGACCAAATTTCCACGGACATATGAGAAATGGGGGAGCAAAGCCAGGGGTGATGAAAGGGGTCCAAGTCGCCTCGGAAAACATTGAAGAGGTGACCGGGGAAGGCGTGTTCAGAAATCAGAAAATTCCTAATGGTTCAAGAATCTTCCAGTGTTTCACATCTGGAGAGGAGAAACACAGAACATTCACATTGGATGTCCACACACCAGCATCAATTATTCTGGGCATAAAATATTAAGAAATTATGTCTGACTAATTTTCTGACCTGTATAGGTTCCTTGTGCAGCCATTTTTCCTTTTCTCCACCGAGCTTCATACAGGAGAACAGATCACATACTTTGGGGAGGCCGTATCGCTCCTACAAAGCAGACAGAACAGCAGATGATGCCTTGAGGCCCTCCGGTGCAGCCGGCTGCCTCCGAGGCTCAAACAAAAGCATGAAGCTGTACTTACTTGGACTTGAGTCCTCTTGAGCATCAACCACTTGTCCTCCTCCGAGTCCACGCTGGTTTGTGTACTTGGTTGAGACTGCTTTTCAGGTTGCACCCAGTCCCCCACCCAGGCTTTGTGGATCGGGTCCTCAGAAGTAGAGTACTCCTCCCTACTGGCTTTCTCTTGGCCACAGGCTAAGGGCGACACCCAGTTGGAGAGGGAGGACATCATGGGAGAGGCGCCATGCTTCGGGTGCAGCCAGGCCTCCAGAATGGCTTCCACTTTCTGCTGCTGGGTGGCCGACGGCTTGCAATTCTTGTTGCATCCTTCCTTCTTTAGCAGCCAGGCGCTGAGGGCCTCCTTGGCACAATTCTCGTCACACACACAATCCTGGAAGGTGAAACATGGCTCGTTGGCTTTGCACACCTGCCCCACAGGAACTGGCGGGTTCTGCAGCAGCCAGGTCTCCAGGAGGGCGGTAGGGGCCACTGGGGTGGAGGGGGGACTTTGCTTCAGGCAATTCAGCTTGCCCAGGTTCTCTATCTCGACGGCCTTGGTACGTGTAGAGCAGCACGAGCTGCAGTCTGTTTTCAGCAGCCAGTCGCTGGGAGTGAAGGTTCTGTTAAAGGGCTTGAAAACTTCCTTCCACTTCTCAGCATCTGCCAGACCCCCACGCTTTTCACCACACTTGGTCGGAGTGACCAGCCAATCGCTTAGCTCATCCACCTCGGCCATCTGCTCCTTTGGTCCCCCTGCCTCCTCCAGCTCTTCCTCTTCCATGCTGAAGTTTAGCTCAGAGTCGTCAATCTTCTCAATGGAGAAAGTGGAGCTACTGCTGGCATTGCTCATGGTCCGTTCTCTGGTGGGAATATCCTCCTTCAACAGCCAGGCCTCCAGGTCCTTCAACTGGCCCCAGGCTTTGAGGAAGTCAAATGGCACAAGGGAATGCTTCACCTTTTGGGAGCAATAACAAAAAGGAATTAAGTACTGAATGAACTAACAGTTTAACTGTTAATTAAAACAATTGCTGCTTTCTGTTTGGTTTTTGTCATGCTACATACTTGAATATCAAAAACTTCCAGACAGGCTCTGGTCTTCAATTACAGTGCCCTCCATCACACAGCTCACCTGAACCCTCTCGCCAGTGCTAAACAGCCAATCTTGTGGGTTCTCACTGGCCTGGTAACGAACTGGACCACTGGATGGAGGTCGGCCGCCAAGAAGCCAATCGGCAAGCGGCGATTTGCATTCGGCCTCTAATCTCTGCAAACGAGCAGAAGTTGTTATCTTATCTGACAACATGGCTCCAGAGGGAATGTCAGTGCTGATCTACAGGACATTTGACACATGGACTCTCCACGAACCTGTTTCTTGGAAGCAATGGGGCATGCCTGGTGCAGCCAGGTGGAGCTCAAACTTATGGGGGTATAGTTACTGACATCCATCTGCTAAGGAGAGATAGACACACTTAGGGAATGTGTGGGAAGCCAACGTCTACAACAAACCTGTCACCCAAATGCATCCATTACCAAGCCAGCAGAAATATTTTAATACGCCACACTGGAGCTAAGCCAGTATCAAACAGCAGCAAAACCCTATGGAAGGACATCTTGTATGTTGAGTAACCATCCAAGGCCAGAACAAACAAATGGAAAAGCCCTCAGGAGAACATGCACTGCATCATTCCATTCACCACTCAGAGCAGCTCGGCATTCTACTACCTGGCAACAAATGCCATTATAAGAGTGGGGAGCTGGGCCTTCACGCATACCTGAGTGGCAATGGTGCCAAACGAGGTGATCGCCTGGCGCAGAGGACGGACGTCTGCCTGGAAGCTCATGTCTGGGATCTCCTCCGGTTTCAGGTTCACAGTGGACAACCTGGTCGGGACAAACAGTGTAAGAGTGCAGCTCGCCCAGTCAAACGGCGCACGCCAAGCCACATAATAAAAACGGGTCTGAACCTGGGACTTTAAACGCCACATTTCTGCATCATATTCGGAATACGCAAAAAAACACACACACACAAGGCAACAACTCATGGTGTGATTTTTTTCCTGGATTCCGGACACAGAAAGCAAGGCTAATCTGTCCATCGAATACAGGCAAGGAAACGCTTACTTCTCCAGGCAACTGGTGATCTGATTAGCCAGGTCGTAGCTGTTGGAATTTTCCAGCTGATGAATGAGGATATCAAACTGACCCAGGAGCTGAAATCACAGGTAAGAGAACAACTCAATGCTGAGGGCAGAAAGTAGAGTGATGCCACAAACAGAGAACGTCAGTCGCTGTGGCTACAGGAAACGCTATGCTAGCCGATGAAACGCACTTCTGCCGAACCTACCCAATGGAGCTGGTGCAGCTGCCCCTGCAGGGATTCCTCCTTGAGCTGCTGGACGATGTCAATCTGCTCGACGAGCCAGACCTCACGGGAGCGCAGGAACTCCAGGTGCCTGCTGATGGAGCTGTGGAGCTGGGCTTTCACCTTCAGAGAGGCACAGAGAGAGAGCGTGTCAGGGAACAGAGATGTAGCTATGGCTACTGACTCAAGGCTGGGGGGGAGGGGGGTTTCTCTTCAGAGACGGAAACCACACCATTCACGCCACTCATTCAAACCGCCATCATTTTCCACACAGCATAAATCGCTGGCAGTCTGAACTAAAAATGGTTCATTTCTTCCAGAGGGGAAATTTCCAGTAGAGGACAGCAAATACCTTCCCGCTGTCCGCTGCTCCGCACCGAGGCCGTCTGAAAGCGTTCTCACGCGACTGCTCTTTATACACCCTGCCGTTACACCTCTACATGCTGTCACATGTTTACCCACTGTTTTCAGCCCTTTCCCCCTCCCTCGTCCATGACATCAACAGCACACACTGCCTATTAACTTTAACCGAGGGCAAAGATTTCTTCTGGAAGCGGTCATTCTACCGCGGTCAATCCGACCGCATGTCGCCAAAGGGCAGCGGTGCCGCAAGCGACGACACCACCTGCACTGATGCCAGCCCCCCCACCCCCCGGCTGCAGGGCCAGGCTGCGCACCCTCACCTCCCTGGAGTTGTCCCGCAGCTGCGCCTCTGCCTGAGTCACTCCAGCAATGGCTGCCTCGAGCTGCGAGCGGGCCTCCAGACACTGCCGGAGAGGATTGTTCCCACAATTCACCACAGTTGACATCCTGGACAGAATGGACAGAATGGCTCAGGTCAAGACTTGCATTATCCCAGAGGCCAGTTGCTCAGAGCACAAATTCCAGTCCATAGAGACTTCACTTGACAAAAAGCTTTCTCAGTCTGTACATTCCTACAAGTGAAAGCACGGTAGGATTCTCACTTCCCCTCATATTACCGCGTACGCCGAAAATATCGAAATTTACACCAGACTAGCGGTGGCATTTGCATATAAACATGTCATTTCCCATTTTTCCCAGCACACATTAACCACATAACCCATGCTGTGGCTGTGATATTTATAAGATATTAGAAAATATATTTCCGCATCGACAAAAACCCGGTAGTTTCCATTTCCCCGGTATTCCTGGAGAGAACTCCCGATTGCATTATCAAACAAATGAAGTTTCGATTTCTTTTCTTCAGAAATTACAAACCTAAGTTCTGTTTTTAGCACAAACATCAGCAGGTATTAGGTGAGGCTGAAGAATTACCAGGTGGTAACGTTTCTAAATACAGAAATGAATCGTCTTTCTGTAGCCCACCGCAAGAACAAAACTTGGGGTCGAGCCAAACAGTGATTATGATGTCATGGGATGATGGGGCTGTTACCCTGATTCTGTGAGGGACAGAGTGTCCCTTGTTCTGTAGACATTTAATTCTGGTCCCAGTCTAGCAGAGGGATCCAGTCACTCAGCCATTAACACACCAGCAAGACCCGATGCTAAACAGACAATGACGGCAGACGGTGAAACGAACCAGATGTGGGTCGTGATCCATTCATTCATGTATGAAGTGCATTTCGGGTAAGAAGTAAGAAAACGAGATGACATGAATGCCGCGCAAAACCCAGCTTTAAAAACCGTGAGTGAGTACCTGGGATCGGCAATCCCAGACATACCAAACCTAAAATGAGCAAAACACAATCTGTAGAATTTCGAAATACAGTAACGTTAATATCGAGACGTGCAGAACAGCGTGTAAATGTTACACCGTAACTCACCGTCGGAAATGTCGATTAGATCGATTAGTCGCCCGTTTTTGGACAGATCCTGCGTATTTATGTCTTATCGAGGTGTTCAGTTCGATGCATTTGTCAAACCACGATCCGATCGCGACAATAACACCAAAGATTTTACTGAGCCTTGCAAGGAAATAAATGCGACCTTTATTTCCAAATACAAGCGCGATACGACAACAATCGCCGCTCTTCCAAAAATATTAGTCGATAGCTCGTAGTAAATTACTAAACGCTTACTAACTGGAATGTGAAGATAATGTTTTCGGACATTCTCCGTTATCATAAACATTTTATCAACAGATCAAACATAACACAAAGCTGAGTTTTCTTGTCATGCAAGCAATTTAAGGGTGACCATATAAAAAAATGCCCTCAAATCTCGTTTCGCCTTCCAAACGTTTGTCGACCTCCAGTCCTTGAAATGGACGATCTCCCAGTACTCGGGAGTTGCTACGCAGCGCAATAGCGACTCGGATCTAAAATATCTGGAAATGGACACTCAATACTCGATGGTACCTTTTGTGCTATAAACCCGCTCGAGTAAGGCACGCCGGTGCTGCGATGCTTGGCTGCTGTGATCCTCTCCTTATCATGGACTCAAAGTGCCGGTATAATCGCCGGCTGCCATCACGAGCAAAGAGCCCAGGGGCGGGGAGCGGCGTAACTCCCCCCTGTGCTGTGACGTCACCCCAGAAGCGCGTCACAGCGGCCACAAGCGGAGCCGCATTCCGCACGTACGCCATCCGGAGGGGAAGGGGCCCGGAGGAGGTCGCCGAGTGCGCAATCAAACGTGCAGCGACGAGGGGCGCCACGTGTTTAGGAGTTGATTATTCAGCTGAAATAATCCATCTTAGAAGTTCAATAAAAATAAGCAAGGCTCTTCACTTTTAAAATGGGAAGCGGAATAACAACCAAATATAATTCTTTTAATATAATATAGCAATTACTTTATGCCAGAGATGTTCATGGGTGACAAAATGCAAGTCTAAGTCAAGTAGTCAAGTATCTGAGGGATGAGTCTGAGTCAAGTCTCAGGTCTCTGCTTCCAGCTTTATATGTATTCTGAGAACTTTTTCTTCTTTTTATCAGGGGGTTAATAATGTAAAACAATTGTAATATCATTTAAGCACAATGTCCAAATTCAAAATTAAGATAATACACTATATGTTTAAAGAATATGTTTTCAGTCTGAAAGTAGTTTGTAAAACCCAAAGTAGCTCAAAGTGTCCTCCATGACATGGATTATCTGGTCACCCTATGTAAGAGTAACACACCGTGTGTACAGATTAAGGCTGGAAGCCAGTAGATTATAAAACGCAAACCGCACTGAGTGCTACAGTATGAGTACTTTGTTGACTTCCTTAGTGCAAACACATTAGCAATAACATCATGTAGAGATGCTAGTTTCTTGACCTGGCTTCCTGATCCTGCGTATCTCTTTCTGATCTTTTTTTAACAAAGTATGGGAACCTTAAACAAAATCAAGTGCACGTCTCCTTTAGAGCTTTGGTGTTTTTTAAACTGCAAACACATTACTGCTTTGCTCAAAATTTGTGATGCAACTTACTTTGTCAGAACATTTTTCATACATTGGCAAAATAATTCGGAGTTCGGAATTAAAAAAAAAACAACAACAACTAAACATTACCAGAAAACAAAATCAGCGCCAGCCATCTATTAGGTTGTTTACGGTACAGGTTGGCACGTCAGGTTGTGCACACTGTGAGAGAAAATCAATAAATCTGTTAGCAGTTCTAGAAAAAATTTAGTGGCGAGTATCATTCGTTTACTGTTTTAAAGGGGTGATTCTCGCGTTTACAGGCTAGGCTGCATTTAATTTTTACATTTATTCCATTTATCCCATTTAATCTTTCAGCTTGACACTCCATTTTATGCTGGTGATGCAATTTTAGTGAAGGTAGGGAAACGGTTTTGTTGTTGGATTACTGTGATCCAAAGTAGGTACTGATAGCCACCTAGGAACAGTAGGTAGCAACAGTTGCTAAAGCGACTGTCCTCTGACTAAGGCTGGGGGACATGGGATGTAGGGTGGTCTTGATTACTGGACCAGTGTTGGCACCATATGAAGGAGAACTAGTTGATTAACAGAAAATAAAACAGAAATAATCACGGGTTACAGAAACACTGATATGTAAGAGAAATCTGTGGAAGGTTTGAGTATTAACGAGAAAAGTCATTCTTACAGTGTTTTGAAATTCTACAGAACTGCACCATGTCTGGTCTCGCCCCGGCCCCAAAAGCTTGTTAAACTGCTCACAGCAGGTGCGGTGTCACAATGTTGTCACACCGCTCCTCAATCACACACACCAATACATCCAGAATGTTACACCTGCGTTCAAATTTGCATGTCGTATTCAACTGAAACCTAAATTTACAAGAATTTCTATTTCCCCCAGGTCAACTATAAATAAAATTATGATTTGTTTGGGTTTACCCCTGATCTACATTACTTATTTTAGGTTTTTGTACTGGTGTTTCCCGCTAACTTAAGAATAAGCCCAGGTGGAAGCCGGCCTGTGCCGCCAGCACCGTACGTCTCAAACCCCCTTGCACCGGCAGTTTTTAAAATCACATTTTCTGACTGATTAAGACAGTAGTTATGCTTCAAGTACGAATATAACTACTATTATAGTTATTGGAACATTTAACACCATTAGGTTAATTTCAAATGAATCCAAGTATATTAAACATTTATGCCAAATATAACAACAACTATGTATTTCCAATGCTTGTCTCTTACCTAGATGTGTTCTGAAACACCTTCAACTTGAAACTCATGGTCATTACTGGCTACATATATATGTGGTAATCAAGCGCTCATGGGTTGGCGTTGGGCAGACGCTTAGCTGACATTGGGCCAGACACCGACCTAATGGTGAAGGAGGGGGAACCAATCAGAAATGTGTAATTTGGCCTGGGGTGTGTTAGGGGTGTGTCAAATTATTTGCGGGCTAATCAATGAAATGGGATTTCTGATTAAGCAAGATGAATCAAATAACTATAAGAAGAGTTGTGCAAGTCATGTTCGGTGGAGACTCTATAGTCTCGGGATTGGGACAGAGTCTCCCTTTGATCAAAAGAAAAAGAAAACTGAATCACAATCAGAAAAGTTACAGCGCTTCCAAATTCCACAGGACAGCACCATGTCTGGTCTTCTGCCAGCTCTCGCCCAGCCACTGTATTTTCCCTTGAACCCCGGCTCTGCGTTTGTATTATTAAAGACTGTGAGGCCATGAGTTATTCCAACCTCTGGCACAGTCAAATTCATTTACAGAAAAATGTAGTCTCATTTCTGAAGTGCCCATTGTTTGTTCATCTGCGTTCTACATGACACATGTTCCCTGTGCTCATGTTGTCTGCGGAAAGCTGCAGCAAATCTTGCAAATATTGCGGAGCTTGCATGATTTTGCATTTATTTCTGTGACCACAGACTCAAAAAAAGTCCTGGAAGGACTGATGAAAAGATCAAGGAGGGTAGTTATAAAAAAAAAAAAAAAAAAAAAAAAAGTTGTTGCTCCTGTAGAAATGTTCATCTCCTCATTAAATTATAAAAAAAATGTAATGGTCCTGAATCTATATCCAGGAGTTTGAGTGAAGTTTTAAGTCAATCAGGAACAAGTTGCGAGTTAAGTCTGTGTAAGTGCGACCGGAGTGCAACACAAGTAGGAGTCGGCAACTCAAGAGCCCGTTTCTGAGTTATGCCTACAAGCGGCCGAGTAAAATATTGCAAAATGCTGGAAAAAAGAAGCATTAAACTGATTGCAAGAAAACGCAAATATAACAATGAAACAACCACTGTTCCAACAAGTGTGGTGAGCGGAAAGTATTACTGGAAACTACTTGGTGGTACGGTGTTTTTTGTACTGAAAACAAACATATTCCAGTTGAATCAACCATAACAAATGATAAAATGATTCAATATTCACAGTTAACATTTAATTAACAAATCTATATCTAAAGCACATAGTATTAGGGGGATACAGCAGCCAGTCATGGTCTTTGACACAAGGCAAGCCCAGCTATACCTGAAGCACCTCTTTGTCGAAACTCCAAAGCCACCAAAATATTTTAATGTTAATTATGTTCTAAGTACTCAGCCCAAGTTAGACTGGACTAATTAAAGTCACTGATCAACTGCAGGACCTACTTATTATTTCTTAGCCATATTTTCACAGATTGTCTCTGTTTCTGCTCTGCTAATAAAGTGCTTTAATAAAATAAACATCACTAAATACCTTGACCCACACACAGAGGTCACTTTCTATGATTGAGAATTTGTGGTCAATGGAGAGGAACAGAAGAAGCAACAGATCCGGGAGCAGTTTCCTTATGCTGCAGGCAGGACCAGCCATAGGGGTTTCAACCCAAGATACAAACTCAGCAAATAGTTTCTGATAAACAGAGCTGCTGGGAAAATCATGCCACAGCTAAGACAAACCACCGAAAGGATAATTTTCCCAGAATAGATGCAAGCATCCTCCCACAGAGGGCAGCACAACCTGTGCTGAAACGCAGGGCTTTTCCAAAGCAACTCCAGCCATTGGAAACACTATCTTTTACATTTTTTATACTAGGACTGTGCATCACAAAAGCATGCATCGCAAAAACGTAAACTGCATACGGCTGGCGTGCAGTCACAATGGTATCACACCGCTCCTCCATCACACACACCTATACCTCTGTACTGGTATTTACCGCCTACTTAAGCTCCAATTTAAGAATAAGCCAGACGGAAGCCTGTCTGTGCCGTCAACGCCGTACGTCTCAAACCCCCTTGCGCCAGCAGTTTTTAAAACCACATTTTCTGACTGATTAAGACATTAGTTATCCTTTAAGTACGGATATAACAATTACGATTATAGTTATTGGAACATTTAACATAATTAAGTTCATTTCAAATTAATCTAAGTATATAAAACATTTATGTTATATATACGAAAGAGTATCTTTTTCTAATGCTTGTCTCTTACCTAGATTCGTTATGTAGCACCTTCGACTTGAAACTCATCGTGACAACTAGCTAAATATTTGTACAATACAAATTAAAATACTTTTAAAAGACAGTTACTGGCACTTTTCCTCCCACACCGTCAATGTCAGAATGTGGGACAGGGTTGTCAAACTTCGTTCTGGAAACATAAGGTTGTGTGTGTCCTCGCGAGATTTCAGGGTCGCTCCAACCCTAGCAGTTCCAACATTGAGCAGTAGGTGGCACTGCTGCACCGGCCATAGCTCCTGAACTCTTCTGCTGGTGTTAGACTGAACGAATATAACTCACGAAAAACTTCCTTCAGTCACAATTCATTGCGAACATCATGGACCTGTCTGTGAAGATGGACATTTTAGGTCAGTCAATCGAGATCGCTTACCAGTTTTGTCTCACTTCTGGAGAGACTCATCAAAATTATATGATGTAGTGCGGTCTGTTAAACCTCTTCATGGTCTTCTCTGATGTAAATGTATTTAAGAATAACCAGCATTTGGATCTCTTGTGATGTTTCAAAGTATCCATCCATCCATCCATCCATGCGTTTTCACGCTATTTCCCCTGGCAAGTGCCTCGGTGTTATAAAATGTATGAATTTAACATATATTAACGGAACACTGACATCTCCACATCAGTAAACATTTTTAGTTTCATTTATATATGTAAAGATTACGATCGAATTTAAGTCAACATCCTGTCTGCAAACCTGTTTATCAGGTGTTTGACCTCCATTTCTGCAAATGTAGCGCGCAGTTTCAGGCAGATACAATAATGTCACTTTTTTTTTTTTACCAGATAGTATTTTAATGATGACAGCACATCACTGTGTAATGATGCACAATAAAAATTTCACAAAGAGAGGACTACCGGCAAAGCCTGCACTATTGGGGCACATACATATAGACACATCAGGGCTGTGGCTGTTGTAAGAAGCTAGTTTCACCACTAGGGGGCAGAAAAGGGCAAAGCCTATTGTAAAGTGTCAAATACTCGGGTATAAAATAATAAAGTACAAATACTTGGTTAGACGTTACTGTACTTAAGTGGGTAACTTTACTTGAGTATTGCACGTTATTGGAACTTTTACTTTCACTCTGCTATATTTCGTATCATTTTAACTTTTTACTTCTACTATCTTTTTACTTTAAGTATACTTTTAAAAAGAGGTATTTTCTATTTTACTAGATGGCTTTCACTTGAGCAACATTTTATTGTGGTATCTTTACTTTTACTTAAGTATGAACAATTGAGTACTTTTCCCACCACTTGCCAGTTGACACAAAGCAACAGGGCAAAGGTATTCTTGATTAGTCTTTATTGACAATGTGTTTTAGGGAGAATAATCCCCTTTGAAATGACCTCAGTGATTACACAGCAAGCAGATGAAAGTGTGTTTGCACAGTTCAGTTGGAGGAACAACGGCTGTGTTGTCTAAGTCAGTCTGTATTGTATAGCTGATGTTGCCTGTGGCTTCTTTGTTAACAATCAGTGTTACTAATAGGCTATTAGTAACAGCACAGTTAAACAGATCGGTTATTATCGTATTATTAAAGCTATATTTATGCGCATACCCCATTTTCCACTAGATGGCACTGTTATTGCGACAATACTTGGAAACAATTTAAAGAGTTACCATTTCTACACATAATGATGAAAATATTTGACATACAAACCGATTTAAAGATTTTAATTGGTTTACAGCTGCTGAGTTTATTGGTAAATTTTATTCAGATAGATATTTTAAACAATTAAAACAGTTCCAAAATACATAACCAACAATTAAATTTGATCCACGACACTAAAATACAGACAGTAGACAGATGAGCCAGAGTATTCAGTAACTCATCACCCCTTAGATTTGCTAGAACATTTTGGATTTTTTTTTAATTTTAGATACAGAGATACAAATACACCTGGGGAGATAGTTTAACACAGAAGCCCCCTGAGAATACTATTAGATGTGTCTTAACAAAAAAATATATATTTCATATATAAACCAACATATGTACATGAATGTGAGTGAACAAAAGACTAAATGGCATGAACTACATCCTCGTGCTCATGAGGTGCGGTGAGGACCAATAGGCAGAGAGATTAGGAACCCTGTTTTAAATGCTATGGGATGGTCTCCCAGGACCCACTACCGTCAGCTGCGCAGGCGAACACACTGGTCAAGGTCGCAGTGACTCCCGGTAGCATGGTCCAGTGCAGGAGCAGTGTGAAGACATAGGGGCTCGCAGCTTCCACACCAAATTCCCTCCCAGCCAGTGCTTAATGGATTTGTAGATGTAGTTTTCCCTCACCTTGCCTCCAGGGAAAGGATGTGGAATTAAAGTATTATTTTCCCGGCCCTTGGAGAATTGGGACATGCCAGATAACACATTTTGTTAACCAGCTGAGGGAAGCTAACTCCGACTGGGGTGTACTGATCTCAGACCAGTAAGGCTCCAAGCCATGCCCTGTATCTTCCTGGATCAGTCCTGAGGGAAAGGGGAGCAACTGCTTTAGTACCCAGAGGCCACATAGGTAGGGCGCCAAAGTGAGTTCCAGGGGAGACACTGCTTTGATTTGGCAAACACCAAACATTACAGAGTTCTTTACAAACACGTGTGGGTAAGTGTTGATTGCTTTAATACATCGCTGAGCATAAACTCATGACTGGAAAAACATCTAAAAACCTCAGGGTGGAAGTTGATTCTTGAACCACCAACGGTCGAAACATAGTGTAAACATCAGGTACCAAAAACAAAGGAGAGCGAGACAGCCAAGCCGTTCCTGAAAAAGATACGTCACTTCTATGACTTATAACAATATTACTTAGAAAACTCGTGGCTATCGGTATGTGTGTTTGTGTGCCAGCGTTTCCCCCTATTTTTAACTTTGTGTTAGTGAACGTGGTATGGACAGTGGGAGCTGTACACAAACACTCACGAACACACTCAGCTAAGGCTTTGTTTAACCACAAACAGTGACCCACAGCACAAGAAGTGAGGAGAAGAACGACTCACAATGGGCATTATCTCTGAAAGACCCAAAGGTCGCCATTTCCTACTGGATACCTAAAATGTGACCAAATGAGCAGCTGGCAGCAACATCTCGTGGTCACGACAGGCATGCGACTCTCCTCAGGTGAAGGCCTGTGTGTTTAAGCAGAGGAGTATTTAGGAATTCTAGGCTATTTGGCTATCGGTTTTGAAGGCGCTCGCCACGATGTCTGCCACCGGCCCAGGATCTTACAGCTGAAACAGGACCTGCTCGTGCTCTTATCTCAGCTCGTGAGACACCAGCTCTTTCAGTCTATCACATGTTACCGCTACCTGTTTCAGCAGCCCAGGAAGTCGGCAGGCAGGTACATCAGCCGTGACTTAACTAAGTAGCGTGACGATACGGCTCTTTTCTCCTGCTTGGAGTCAGCTTGGAATGTGGCTTTTCGTCTGGGAACGAGGCACACGCTATTGACTCATACCGCAGTTCACCTATGACCTTGGAATGTCAGCACTGAGGGGTCAAGATCGGCTTTTGCAGTTTATCACCAGATTTTCGTTTTTTAATGCTCAGAAAGGGCAATATTATCATTTTAATCACAGTGTTGCTAGAATACATACACATTTTTTATGGGCATGAGATAAGCATTTACGGTAGAGTGACATCACATAACAATGTGGTTATATTCTCACACACTCAAGTGAAAAAGGGAAGTAACTCTCCTATAGCACAGGGCTATTTACAGCTACAATATATAACTTTCACCAGAAGTTATAAAGGGCCTTGTTTCTCTCATGATAAAAGCACTGACCATTGTATCCCCATTTTTCCGCCGCATCTCATTCCGTACAGTTGGCGAAATGTGTCAGCTTTTGTTGTCGCTGCTTGGCCTGCTTGTTTTTTTGTTTACGGCTCACACCTCCGGCGTCGGCCGTGGGCGAGCCGCCTGTCCCCGCTGACGGCCGCGAGCCTATTTCCCATCCCGTCTTGTGGGTGGGCGAAGGCATAGGAAATGCTGAATTTTGGCGTGCCCGCTGATCCGGAATGCAGAAGATGGCAGGTCTGGCGAAAGGGGACACAAACTGATCTGAGCACAGTGCATTTCCAGGTTCTCTGGTGGAAGTGAAGGCGGTGTCTGGGGGTGATGCCAGCGTCTGTCTGCCTGGGCCAGCCTATTGATGCCCCGTCCCTCCCTCTCTCTTTCCCTCATAATTTTTTGCATTATGGCTGCCACTGCCCTTCCACACACCCTCTGTGTGGCGCCGTCCTCAGTCCACTGCCGCACTGGAGCGGGCGCAGCATGCGGGATTCCTCAGCAAGCTGATCATGCTGCCGCCGCCCCTCTTCCTGCGCCGCCCGCTCTGCTGGGATGACGCCGTGTCCTGGCGGACCAGCCTGGCGGCACGGGTCGCAGTTTCCTTGATCTGCAGCTCCAGGTGCTTCTGGATGGCCAGGCCCAGCTCCTCTGGGTCCACAGAGGCACCGTACACTTCCCACGTCATGCCTTCCGCATCCCACGCCACCTCCCTCACCGGGGACTTCTGCGTCGCTGTCCCCCCTGATTCCATCTCCTCCACCAGGCTGACCTCGGGGAACACGTGTGGTGGTGTGGTGGACGGGGGCTGACCCACCTGCACGCCCACGTCCTTCAACTCCCAGTGGGACGTCATGGTGCCCATGTCCCGGGTCTGCCTGCCCTCCCCCGGCCGGGCCGTGCCCCGCTCTGCTTGGTCCCCGCCGCAGCAGCACGTCACACTCTTGGTGTCCAGCCCCGTCTCACTAACAGAGGTGACGAGCCGTGGGAAGGCAAGCCCGTCGCCGTGGTGATGCGGCGCCCTCTGGCCCCCACGCTCGGCATCCACTAACCTGGGCGGGAGGGGCACAGGTGCGGGTATGGGCAGGTGGTGGCAGAAGGCTGCACACGCGTTTCCCAGGCTACAGGCGTGCACATGGGGCCCGTAGCAGGTCTCCCCGCAGCTGACGCGCGGGGCATCCAGTTCCCCAGTGCCGGGCACACAAATCTGGACGCTGCTGAGTGGGTGGGCGGGACTACCGCTGCCACACTGGCAGACAGTGACGGTGTTGTTCTGCTGCAGCTGCATGGCTTGCTTGCACACTAGCGAGGGGCAGCCCGGTGTCTCCCGGCCGCAGTACTTCACCCACTGGCAGGGGAAGCCCGCCTCCCTGACCTGGGGGCTTGGGGCCTCCCTCGCACTATGCAGGCTGTCTGAGTGGCTCCGCTGCACAGGGTGCTTGGCTGGCTCCAGCTGGTCTCCTCTCTGGTCCGTGTTGGATGCTGACGCCACGTGGTTCTCCTTCCATGCCAGGTAGCGGCCTTCATCTGCACAGGGCCGGTGGTTCTCCGCACCTCCCGGGGGCCTGGCCCATTGTGAACCGCGCGTCTCGGCACAGCTGCGAGGCCGTGCCCCGTCACGCTGGACTGCCGCCTCCGGGGTGCAGACCCCGCTCTGGCAGCCATCCTGTGGTGGATCCAGCCCACTCTCCTTGGGCCCCAGGTGTGCGGAGGAGGCGCTTGTGCTCTTCCACAGCTCTTCCTTCGGAGGGGCGCCATCAAGGACCTCCAGAGGGAGGGTGTCAGGTGCAGGACACCCGCTTTTTGCCATGAGGAGGACACTGAGAAAAGACAGAGAAGCATTTCTTGTTTTTCCCAGTAACTTTTTTTTTCTGTACTATATTACACACCATTTTATACCTTTGAGGTTTAGATTTCTTTCAGAAGGGATGGTTAAGATGTTGCTGAACATTTTATATTCAGCAAAGCATGACAAGACTGTGCTCCTGACAGGACAAAAACCAGCTGCCAGTCAGTCTTAATTTAAATGCTTTGCTGCCCTGATCCTTGTTTGGCTCTTGCTGAGAAATATGAGCAGACCCCACATCACAGCACAGGATGAGAGATGTATAAGACACTGATTAAGTGGAATTTGATCTGTAAGATGGACGGAGAACGCATGGACTTGGCAGCTTTCTGCAGGAGAGCATTTAGGCTCCCCACTAACTAACGCAGCACTAACACAACCTGGGAACCGAGGGTAGAGCCATGGACTGTTAATGAAGGGCCAGCTATGAGGTTCGTCAGGAAGGCCTGGTGAAGATCACGCCCAGAAGATCAGCTGCGAGGTTCGCGATGAAACCTCCAAACACTAATGGAAAGTTATGAGTAATAAAAGTACATATTTCACTACAGCTGACAGTCCTGTGCAGCATGTGTAGATAGTAGGACATTCCCAATTTGCTCACAAGGGGCTTTGGGCCAGGTCATGTGATGCACAAGCAGGCCTACCAGGTGGAGGCCTGAGGTCATGAGAAATAGAACATAGGGACATCTGCACCTGAATAAACTTAACTGTGATACTGTAATAGGGCTGGATTGCGAGTGACCTGCAGTCACATGGGGAACCAGTAATGATGCTCTTCATACCCTCTGGATGCAACCACTTTTCCATCGACACCTCATTTTAACCTTATAACGTTTGTTTTTTGGCCACGTCTAAAGAGACTGCTAATGTTATCCACACGAATCAGCTGTTTCGAAAATGCAGTGGTTTAAAGGTTAGCACATTGATGTTTTTGTTTCTGAGGAGGCCATATCGATCCATCAGCTACTGGTGTTATGCTGCCGTTCGACTGAGGGATGTGGGCGCCCCCGCGGCTGAGGGATGTGGGCGTCCCGCCGGCTGAGGGATGTGGGCACCACCGCACTCATTCAGGCCAGCATCGGTGTCCCCTGAACCTGCGCCTTTGCTGTACTCAGGTGTCACATGTCAGCAGTGCTGAGCGTGCTCAGGAGCTACCGTACTTCCAGCAGAAGTGAGCCCATGTACCAGTTTCCCTTCCATGCTGTCCTGTTTCTATAGCACCTTTTCTTAAAACCGCCTAATTTCCCAACACCCGTCCCAGTGTACCAACAGACTGAAAGCCAGACCCCCCCCAGAATCTGCAAACCAAACAATTAGGACCAGCTGACCCTGTTTGAAATCCACACCACTATGAACCAACGCCCATCCACATTATCACGATCGACCCATTAACATTACATTACCTGATTTAATAGCCAACACCCATACAATGACTGATACCCTCACAATGACTGATACCCTCACAATGACTGATACTGACCAGCATATTAGCTTCACAGAGCCTCAGTGAAACAGCCATTTAACCTGCCCAAATGAACAATGCATCCCACCCAGGACTCATCCCCACAGTCCATTTAACTAACGCTGTCATAATATAACAGGCTTCAGGCCACTTTTTCACTCCTTGCGCATCTGGAGAAGGTATTCGCTTGGTGGATCAGCAGTGCTCCGGCTAACCGTGACTGGCGGGAGTGTTTATCCACGCTGTTGTCATGTCAGGCGGTGCGGCGTGACGGTGCTCGTCTGTCTTTTCAGTTCACCCAGAAATGCTCATTAATAAGAACGTGCCCAGACGCCGGTCGCATGACGTTTTAAAAGCAGATTAGGATCAAGAGCATTAGCCCAACACAGAGCTTCATTCAGGTACCTTCGCAAGACTTCGTAATGGCTTCTGAATGAATGGATGTCATTTTACGTAGGAAATCTACTTCATTAAAAAACACAATGGCTTCTGTTTTGATGACATTTTCTAAACAGAAGTCATTAATGCAACTCTCAGGTTGATCCAGATCACAGGGAACTACTGCCGTTTAACATAAACGGAACAGTATTCTGTGTCTCTGTGCTGCGCTTGTAACAGAGTTTGGACGTGAAGACCATCGCCAACCATAATAAGAAAAAGCAAAAAAATACCACTTTAGGTATTTTTTTAGGTATTCCCCAAAAAACGCATACAGCGAGGTCAGCACATAGGCTGATGTCACAGCCCCAGGAATATGAAGCTACCTCAAGTACTGTCAGCACGAGAGTGTGGACTTTAGAAAGGTCAGCCTGCACCTACCAGGTGCATCTCTGTCGAATCCGCTCAGCCCACAAGCGCGACCCCACATCCCCCTCCACCCCCCTCACCCATCCCCATGCCCCAGCCACGCACTGGAAAAATTATCCTTAAGCTGGTTGGGCGTAACAGGACAGGAAGGCGGCTGAACGGAAACCTCTCAGGGCCAGCCCACCTTTTTTTCCCCTGGGGGAGATTCTTAGTCTTTCCCTCCCACCCGGCATATCTTAGTCAGGCCCACAGCAAAACCCCCATCAACCTTGCTCAGACTAAACAATAAGATCCCCCACCACCGTGGCCAGTTTACCTGAGAAGACGAGTATGGACCAGGCCTGTTCCTCCTCTTCCTCTGCCCCTCCTCACACTGTATCTCTCTGGCTTCTTGGTTCAGAGTTCATGTGTCCCTGGAGCTCTGCAGACCTCCCACGTCGCTCCCGGACCTCGGCAGGAACAGAAAGCTGCCTCCTCCTTCACATCCACAGGTGACCTCCTGATCGACCCTCCCCTTTCTCAGTCTCCACCTCCTCCTCCTGCTACAGCAGCAACCAAGATGGAGGCAGCCTCGGGATTATCTCTGCTTTCATCTGATTACAAATGAGGCTCTGTCGCAAATCTTCAGTCCCCGACCAGGTCTTTTCTGAAGGGGAGGGACAAGGGGAGGTTGGTTGAAAATGGTTGGG